>JANRGW010028692.1:0-19592 GCA_024733675.1 Psilopsiagon aymara
TTGACACCGTCCCGCAGCTCAGCCCCCGCTGCAGGAGGACCTCCACCGGGGCGCACCGAGTGCAGCCCCGCCCATGGTGCACCCTCCCCTCAGCAGAGCAGTGCGGGCGCTCTCTGGACCCCGAGCTCCGCACCGCATCCTCCCCTCTCATGGCTCTGTCTGAGTGCCGCACTGACCACTGCCGGGGCAGACAGAGCAGAGCTCCCAGAGCGGGCCCGGGTCGCCTGGCGAGTGCGCACCATCCCACTCGCCAGCCCACAAACTGCCTCGAGCCCTGGGGCAGTTTTTACCCAGTCAGGGCTGGTGCCCCTCTCCTGGCGCCGGCCCTGTGAGTCAGCTCCTCACGTCCGCTGAACTGCCGGCCCCTGGGCGAGTCTGTCGAGGACTTGAGGCTCCCTCGGAGTCTGCTGCTGCTCCGAGTTGAAGCGCCGGGATGCCGAGCCTGCCCCAGGTCAGGCGCTGCAGGCGTCCCCTCTTGAGACAGACACCTCAGCAATTGATTCATTGTTCCAGTTGCTAATTTGTCAGGAGCGGCATTATTACCGTTCTTGGCACCTTGAGTGCCTTATATAAGCATATTGCTGACTGCTGGGGCAAAATATCTTGTGTCCTGTGATATACAACAATCGTTATGATACAAACATTTTCTCTATCTTTCGTGTTCTGGAAATGTAAATTTCGTGCACTCCTCACCAGCTTCAGCTTATGTTCGCAAGTTGTTAAAACTGTTACTTAAGTAAAATGAAAACTCATGTCTTCCCTTCCTTCCTTCACTGAACCACACAGATTTTTGGAGGGACAATGAATCTATTTTTTAAGGTTGCTGAGTTTTGTGATTTTTATTGTTATCTTGACAATTAAAAGCCACAGCTTCTGGAATCATATAATTAAGCGGTTAAAAGAAAATAAGAATCTTTAGAGCTCAAGAAACCGGAAAACAAACTTAAAAAAAGGACCACAGTTCCCTTTCTAAGTTTCATGCCTTTTTTATTTTTGTCAAGGTTTGCCACCTGACTGAAATCGCAGTATTTTAGTTCTTTATCTCCTTTCTTCTTAGGCTTCAGTGACTGCCTCAAACCAATGTAGTTCATAAATCAACACAGAAATATAGAGGATGATGGAAGGATCAGATTCAAGAACTAGTTATCAGCAGAATAAGCAGAGCATACATATGGCTAAACAAAGAGTATACATTGTGAGTTAAGAGCCAAAGTCTAACTAGGATATTCCATGGCAGCTGTATTTGGTCTAAACCTCTTTCAGGAGAATGTGACATTTGGGCCTGAATTACCTCTTAATAAATTTCACAGAAGTTAAATTACACATACGTTCTTGATCATATTTATCTTAATAAAATCTTACGGAGTGGATCAGATGATTCTGATTCTGGCTCTCTGAATTCTTGGACCTGCAGAAAAATCTCTGGAGAGCAACCTCTCTCCAAAGCTTCAGGCATCTCATCTTTCAGCTGTACTTAGCAGGGAAGGCAGCAAATACATACGTAACAATCTCCTTGTTAACTCCAAGAGGGACTGATGTCAGGATTTGGTTGGGTATATTGTGCTTCCTTCGGCTATGAATTCAGATTTTGCTTACTGCCTTACCTCTCTGTCTCTCAATATACTTTCTTTGTGCTTCCTTCTCCAGACAAATTCAGTCATTGAAGAGCTTAACCAGTGAAGCCTGGGAAAATTTAATGTTTTTCCCCAAAGTCTCCTTTCCTGGGAACTTGCTGGAATATCATTCCCATCTTCTTTTGTCTGTATAGATTGCTAAAATGTAATAAATACCCTGCTTCCCAGAGATTGTTTTTTGAATTGGACATAACCTATGGAAATTCTTCTCTCATCATCATACAGAAGGAGTGCTTGAATGATCCTCTTTCTATGATTAATTATTCTCTGAGCTCTGATTGCTGTTCAAGATCTTGCTAAAATTGATGCTTTCATGTTTCTTTCTGTGTTAAGTGAGACTATGTGTTGTTCAATATTCTCAGTATTGCAGACTTGGAATAGAGTTGACATTTTCTATTCACAGCAGTTAATCCACCTGTGAGGTGGAACAACTAATGCTTTTAAAGATTTTCCTTTTGGAAATGTTAATTTTTGCTTTTCTTATGGAATTCACTAATTTTTCTGGAATTAAAAATAAAACCTGGTTATATTTTATCATCAACTAGTTATCTTCTCTACAACTTATCATTTAATTTATTATATAATTTATTACTATCTTTTTTATTATTATCTTGTACCCTTTCATCCTCCTGTTTTCTCAGGCATATTTCAGGCGGCATCTAGCAAAAAGCAATTTTAATTGAATTAAACAAAATTGAATTAAACAAAATTGAATTAAACAAAAGCAATTTTAATTGAATTAAAAGATTTTTCCTGATCTGGCTTTTTTAATGTTTTGTGGTGGCATTTTATTTGTTAGTATTTTTGATTCTAAAAACTGTGCTCAAATATGGTGTTGTATTTGGGGATAAGTTCAGACTTAATAAAAATATTGATCTTTATATACACAGAAAGTTCTTGGCGACACAAGGCAATTAAAATTTATGTCTTGAAGTCACAGAGTTTCAAGAGTCATGGCTCATATACACAACAGCCATGGCACCATTTGTTTTCTTTCCTAAATACTCTTTCAAGTATTAAAGGATGCCCTTTTGAATAGGGAAAGCAGCACATCTGCAGACAAATCAACAGTGTTTTTGTGGCACAAAAGGCTTACAAAGAGTATGCAGTGGCTGTTAGAGAACATTGCACATGTAATACCCAGCAAAAGCAGAAATCTGCCTGAGACAATTCTCAGGAGCTGATTAAATCCTGTTATTCTTAACACTAATTGCCTTTTGCATGACTGTGGGATCTAACCAGATCAAGCAAGTAATGGGGCTTTGCTCCATAAGCCAGTCTACCATCTTACTGCATATGCAAGGCCTTCATCTGATTGATAAGAGCTATAAACTCACTCTATAAAGGATACTTTATTCTTAACTGGTTCTTCTGAAGTATTTTGTACTGATAATTGCAACTTTCCTTCCTACTTTGTCTTCAGTCAGTGTGTCTCAGTTAACCTCCAGTGTTGACCAACCACTCCTAACCAGTATATTTCTCTCATTGAGCTCCCACCAACACACCAGCTCCATAACTTCCACTTTCTGCCTTGTTAACCAGCTCTCTGCTGTTTCCTTCAGTCATACAAACAAGGATTCAAATGGTTACACTTGAGGCAACTCTTGTATTTATACAGACAAAATATCATCTTCTGGCATATTACATATCTTCAAAAGCAATTTTCTAAGCTGGACACCTTTCACAGGCAACAGTCTGTAATATTCTCCAGCACAGGCTGCTGTAGAGAGAATAAATCTGTAAATAAAAAGTGAGTAATTTCCACTTCATTAGTGGTAAATCGTATCATTCAGATCGGAGAATGTCAGGTGAAAAATTCTAAACTACTTGATAACTGCTTATTATACTAAATGCCAAGATTACACTTTTTTTTTCAATCAGCCATTCATTGCTCAGAGTTAATTACATCTGAGTTGTCATAAAATATGAGTTTTAAGGTCACTATGTAAGTTACTATTGTCACACAAAATGGTCAAGAATTGTTTGATCTCTTATGGAAGAGCATGTGTACACTTGAATGCAAAATTGTTGTCAGACAGATCTAAAAGACTCTGGGTTTCAACTCCACTGAAATTGTCATTGTATGCTTTCTTTCACTGTAAGTTTGTCACCATTTTGAACTTCTGCATCAATCCCTGAAAAGACAGCAGTTTGTATTCAGTTTGGTTTTGTACTGAAAATAAAATACATTTAGCCCCAGTGTAACCGTGGAAAGCACCTTTCAGACTGGGTAGAACATTTCCCTGAGCCCTGCCCATCCTGAATCCTGTACAAGGTCATGGACAGAGCTTTGGATGGCATGGTTTAGTGGGAGGTGTCCTTGCCCATGGAGAGAGGCTGGAACTAGATAATCTCAAGGTCTTTTCCAACCCTAACTATTCTATGATTCTATGATTCTATGTTACAGCACAGTCATAGCTGGAAATTGCAGGTAGAAAACTGTGGCCACTTCCTAGCTGATATCTAAATTACTGATTCTCTGTGGTTTTACAGAGGCCAGAGAACTAAAGCAGTGTATGCTGCATATTGGGAAAGTGGCACAGCTAGACAGCAGGAAAGTCTGGTTTTAAATAGGGCATAAGGATGCAAGGGATGCCAATGCCTCCTTCACTAATGCTAGCACCTCCTCCTCCATCAGCTCCAGGAAAGCCATAGCAGGTCATAATGCTGCACCAAATTTGAGATTGAATTTCTTTTGATATGTATTATTACCTGGATTATTCAATGCATCATGATACCCAGCAAGCATTGTGTTTTACATATCAGTTTTAAAACTGCAGAATAACTGTGTATGGAACAGAAAAGCAAAATTCAGCCTATGCCAAGAAAAAAGAGATATGGACCAAAGTTCACTGAAAGCATTTCCAAAAGGACGGTATTAACTTCCCTGGAGAGCACATCATTCCCTCATGACACAGTGGAGAAGGGATTCAGAATATGTGAAAAGCTTCTGAATAGAAGAAACTACAGATGGTATGTACAGGAATGAGTACAAACACTGTAGCCGGTTTATGAAGTTTTGCTAGTAATTTCCTTGATGTTCTCTCCAGGGTGCACCCATGCTATCCAGAGCAAGACAATACAACTCTTAGCAGACCTTGTAAATTTGTAGGTGATTGGTATTTGTGGCTTTTATAAAAATAGGCCACATCATTAGAGTTTGTCACAAACAGAAAGGAATTGTAGCTTGGTTTAAGATAGTTAGGATGGAAGCACATTACATGCAACTGGGGAATTATTTACTGACCCCCAAATGACAAAGTTGGCTCTAAACTAATAATAATAAGAAATCTTCAGTTCCTCAGTAGTAGATTTCACTGTTTAATGTTAAGGAATGATTTAGATTGATAAATGGAATGAAAAGATAAACAAGAAAAAGCAGTTAATGAAGCATGAGCCTGCACCCAATGGTTTATCATACACAGTTTCCCATCATTCAGATGATTAATCTCACCTAACATTAGCTGTCTGAAAAATATGCAGTTAGCCAATCCTGGCCATTTAGACTCAGTTTGTGTCTATGGAGAGAGACAAGGTCTCCATATGACTTCTGTCAAATCATAAAATATTTCCTTTTCCTGCTTTTCTCAGCCATAGCATCCTACAAGATTCCCAAGCAAAAGCATGTCATAAATTTGTAAATTATAATTACCATACCTATCATAAGTGTTCTAAACCAGTAGGAAATTCAGCTAAAAAGCAAACGCATTTGTCTTAGAATATCAGCCTTTGCATACATCAAGTGTTTTAAACTGCAAGTGGAAAATTAATGAAAAAGCAGAAAAACTGACTTTTTATGTCTATATATATCCCTTACTTCCTAATGTCATTCCATGAGTATATTTTCTGATGTAAAAAAAGGGAGTAAGAAATACGCTGCTAGAAATAAAGTCTGTGAAAATCTTAATCAAATAGGTCATGAAATAAGGAAAGATTCAGTATCCCTAAGGATTATTGAAAGATCTGAGGAATTTATCACTGAAAACCAGCAACAAACAGCTGAGGAGAGAAATGCAGTAGGATTATATACTACAGAATCAGAAGAAAGAGACAAAGTAAGTTTTTGGAAACTTATTTGCACATAATCATTATTTTAATGATTACTACCTAATGCATATCATAAATCTGAATTTGGAAGCTGTTTCTAACCCATAAATTGCTTTCTATAGATCCTCTAAGAGAAACAGCTAGGAAGACCTATGAAGTTACTGGAAAAAAATATAATCTGAGTGGAAAATAATGAGAAAAAGCACGCCATGCTCAAATACTAAAATTGGTGTTGGGTCAAAATTTGATGTTCAGATGAAGCCTATTATGACTAGAGGTGGTTGGAAAAAGTGTATGTTTATTCATACATGCATGTATTGTGCATTTGTATATACACTGGAACAGCAGGTAGTGAAGATTACAAGTAAAATGCTTTTACAAGATCATGGAAATGGCAATCAGGGCTCTTCAGAAATGAAGTACAGAAATAAAACAACAAAACTCTTCATCCCACAAAATTCAGTGTCCCAGTCACTCTTAAATCATGATTAAACTTCTCATGTCAGGCTACACAATGCTGTTAGGAGAGATTGTGAAAAGCATATGACATATAACACAGGAATCTTTTACCTATGGAGTTTTTTGCTCCCTTTCTTGCCTACAAAGCAGGCCAAGAGCAATTAGATGATCAGGTTATGAGCTTGAAATTAAATAGGATTAATCCAGAGCACAGTTCTGAAAACTTTTGTTTTCTCCTAAATGAACAAACAGACCTATGAGGATATTTGGAGAGACTCATGAATTGTAAGATCCTAATGTAGTGCAGGGAACTCTCTAATCTGACATCCCGCAGAGCCCTGACCAGGTTAATGGCATAAACTGACAGAAGCTAACAAAATACATAGAAGAAGGGCCTCATGGCAGCTATATTATAGATGTGTGAGTACTGTGTGCTTGACAACTTATTTTAAAACATGCTTGCAATCCATCAGCAGAGAAAATGAGATTAACATAACAGCCTCTTCCCCCATCTCCCTGTCCCCAGCAGACACTAGGTAAAATGAACATTTGACAAATACAAATTTCTATATACTCTGGTACTTGTTTGTTTCCATTATCCCATGGAGCAGCAAGTACAGTATCAAGTTAAAGGCCTGACAGTTACCCTGAAGAAAGAATAACAATTAACTCTGCTTCCAGCCAGCATCTGAGGGGGGAAGAAAATCATTGTGAAGTTTCTGTTATTTTTCTCATCAGCCTGAGCAACATGCCAGTAGCTGGATTGTACAAAGAGGGGTTTACAGCCCTAGCTTACTGCTACAGTTAATCAGGGTAGCTGCAGAGCTTGTATGTTACTTAAGGGTTTAAAAAGAGAAAAAAGAAATCCAAATTTCAGGGCATCTTCAACTGTACATGAAATGAAAACTAGCTCTCTCCTTTTAACCCATGCCTTCAGTGTACTGTACCCTTCTAAGCTAAATTAATGATAAATATACCTAGGAAGGATTTGAGGATTTTCCCTTGCTCCTACTCTGTAACAACTATCTGTGACTGATTTGAAAGTTAAAGGTCAGAAGTATTGTAAACTGAAGAAAGAACAAGTGTCAGAAGTTTGGACAACCTGGACCATACATACCATTTTCCTCCTTATACCACATACCTGGACTCCAGATACATGTGATATGCATTTTAAATTAATGTGCACTTAAAGATGGACAATCAGGTTGAGCCACAAAGCTGTTGCTCTGGGAAAAACTCTTCATGGAGACAACTGCTCTGAGTGTGGATGAGGAGGTTAGGAAAAATAGCAGATCTGGGGTTATAATCCAAAACCTCTCTCACGTTTTACTCCATATCAATCTAGAAAATACTGTTTCTTGGCAAAAGTTCATGAAGTTAACAACTTCACATCCAAGACCTGATCATGACCAGAAAAGAATAAACTCTAATACTATGTGCTGATGTAGTATTTTAGTTTGATAGTGAAAAACAATAAGAAATTTCAGCTTAAACCAAAATGAGATTACAGAAAGTGATCTTTATTTTTTTTTTTTTTTTCTAATTGACTAAAGCACTTTGGAGAAGCCTAAAAGCTTTTATTCCAAAAGTGGTATTTCTTTTTTTCCATTTTCAGGTCTTTTTACCTTTCCCAAGATATATTAGATTTAATCAAATGTAGCCTGCAAATTACTCACAGTTAAAAAAGCCAAATTCTTTAATTTGAAAAAGTTGAATCAAATATTACCCATATTATCCAATCTCCCCCCCCCCCCCCATCACTTATAACAGCAGTAAGTAGATGGAATACTGACTTGTGAATTGGTTTGGATTTCTTTTTCCTCCAAATGCGTATTTACACAATAAAGGGTACAAAATTCCTCACTAAGCTCCAGGCTATCACCATCATGTGCAAATTAAAAACTGCAAGACCAATCTAAATCTTCCTACATTGTTTTGATTGAACCTGTCCAGTTCAATATCTTTATTATAGGATATATACACATATATAAAAAGCGCACATATGAAACAGCCTTACATACACCTGCTACTATTGCCTAATTGTACTGTGCCATTTTTAAGTCAGTGAAGCTTTAGTTTTTATTTCAACCCCTTTTCAGAATCTAAAAACCTTTTCAAAAGTTGTTGATGTTGTGACATATTTCTCTGTTAAGATTTCTAAAAGATTTACTTCATGGTTTTTAACTTTCAGTGGGAACAGAAAAAGGGAAACGAAAGAGATATTAGTATGAAAATACACAATGGGATGAAAATGGCCTTTGAAGCCTAACTTTAGTGACTCATTCTGTTTTCTTAGATCTGTTCATTTACAACCGTATCCCCTGAAGAAAGACATTATGAAATGAATAAAGAAGTTGCTTCAATTAGTTTATTCATTCACTGGGAATACACTTTTGGGCAGGCAGGAGTAATTGAAATACTGAAGGAACAGTTTCAAAGAGGAAGGATTCTTTTGTATTATAACCCATATGTTAGAATAATTTAACTAATTATATGACACTTTAAGACTGGATTACTAAGGGGAAATAATGAGACAGTGCAGAAAAATATAATATTATTTATAGATTAATCAAGGTCATGTATATTTTACCTTAAATTCTTAGCTTATTGACAATAATCTTCAGGAGTTTTAGCCTTTAAGTGTGACTACCTTCAAAATACCATTCAAAAACATACTAATATATTTTCCTGCCTGAGTCAGATGCAAAAACATAAACAAAACTGCAAGCACCAAAAACTTCCAGAGACGTGACAGAAAAAAGTATATTCTCCAACTATTTACACCAAAACGTATTAAAACCAAGTCTGTTAAAAGTAACTTTTTATTAGTTTTTAATCAACATCTTTTACAAGACGTTTTACAAAGCAAACACCCCTCCAAAAATACCCCAAACCCAATAAAAAACCTTTAACTTTTGCTTAAATAAAATGAAACTTTGTAAGTGAATTAAAGATGACTTTTGAATAAAGTCAAATAAAAGTCTTGGCAGAGATATTTTTCCCCAAACATTTTAAACACAGCAGAATTTCAATTAAGCTTTTCATATGTAAAAATAATTCTTTATTTTATCTACTAAAGATTAATGTTTTAGTAAAAAAGAAGACCCCCATTTAGTGACCATATCTCGGTTGAAAATTTGATGTAATATTGACTTATTTGACAAAGTATTTGTCTATCATTTAAAAAAATGAATGAGTTCTGACCACATCTATTCCCTGTTCAAGTAACAATTGGTTATCCAAAACTGAGCAGCACGCAAAGCCTGGAAGCATCCATCCAAGTGTTGATAATACTGATGTCTAATGGTCTCAGAGGACTCAGTACTGTTCCAGATGAGAAGGTATTCCAGAGTTCTGTATATCACTCCTCTTTCCTCCTGTTTACTTTTACCTAAACATGGTTTAATTAATTAAGAGAAAGTTCTGAAAGGTGTCAAAAGTCACAAAATTCCCTCTCATCCAAAATTAAGATTTTACAAATAGTGCTACAAGGTCTTTGTATGATAGATGAAACTTAAAATGCTTTAAAAGTAATCTAAAATAACCTTACTTAATTGAAGATTGTTTCAATTAAGCAACAGGAATCCAGAAACATGGCTCATTCCCTGGCTGCATAAGGCTGTTTTGAGAATAAAATCTGTACAAGTTGTTGAAAGGCTATTACGCTGATGTATTATGATTTGTATGTCAAGATAGATAACCATTTGGTCTCCTCTTGCTGATCCCATATACCCCTTGTGTTCATTAAGTCTTTTGTGGCCTCTCAGATAACCTAAAGCATCGCAACTGGCAGTAGAACCACATCTTTAGACAACTGAATCCTGTTGTGTCTAATTTGGGTGAGTTGAGTCATTCTCCAGATTCATTTGAATGCACTGTACTGCTTTGCTTTTGACTATAAGACAATCTTTCTCTGTGTGTAGGCATCTATATTTGGGTGTCTTAAGCATTAGCAGACTCCAATCTTTGGGTCTCATTTTTTTCTATAAAAAGAATAAAATAAAATAAATATGTTTTTTTGTAAGATTAACAAATAGTGCTATAATGTAGAACAATAAAATAAATTAATAAAGGTTTTAGTAGTTAAAGAAGACTCAGAAATATATCTTAGAGATCCCTTCACATGTATAGCTGCCAACAAAGGTCCCTCAGCTCAAACCATACTGAGTAGTTCCTTGAAGCCTTTCAGGTTTCAGCAAGTTTGTGTGTGCTTTTGTCATTCTTTAAATATTGTCTAAAGGATTAGTGACAGCCTGGACTGGTGCAGGGAGTACAATCTCTGCTAACTTTTAATTATAGAGTACAGGGCTGTTATTCAGGAAGACTACAGCATAGTATGCACAAAGGCAGTACTTTTATTATTAAGTCTTGCATGATTTAATTGCTTTCAGAGTTTAAACAGTAATAATTTTGCACCTTTAAATGGCAGATTTACCTCAGTAACCAACTCACTAATATGTGTAGCATAATTCTGATTTCCCTTCAGGCGTGAAAGTTTTGGGGAAGTCCTTCCTTTGGTGGTAATGGCAGGGAGAAAAGAACAGAATATGAGGAAAAAGTTCAGGAAAGAGTGAGGTAAACAGGACTTTAAAAGGCCAGAGCTCTTATTGTTGTTTTAAAATCTATTTCCTTTTGTTTAGGAAGATCCTCTGGCTCTAGTAGGATTGAAGGGTCAAGTTCTGAATATCACTGAATAGGACAAAATCTGTTTATAACCCCTGTGTTTCTATTTGTGTGATAAAGACACAGAAGAAAGTTTTAATGTTGATGTAGTAGGGTCTATATCATATAAATGATGCTTTCACCAAAAGTTAGATCTTCTTGTGTTCAAGACAATTTTTATGGCTACTAACACATTTGTTAACACAACACTGAAATGCAGTTTTCAGAAGATGGACACACATAAATCTGCTCATTGAAGTAAGGCCTGTATCCATGAACTGTCTTGTTTTGGAGATGAATCAGATGGCAGAGGGCTTTACCTAGGAATAATACCCACCATTTATGCAGGCAAGTCACAGCAACTTATCCTAGATCTTAAGGATGAAGCTTCTTTAAGACAATCAGGTGTATTTAGTCGTCTTCTCCATGTTGGGGTTTTTCTGTCAGACCTGAATTGAAAATTTAATGAGAAAGCTTGTAAACTGCTAAACTTAAGATCATGTGAAGTGGGTATTTGGAATTTAGAAGCACGGTTTTCATACAGAATCACAGGGATTAACCATGATAATATCCAGAGTTATACTAACATATAAAAGAAGTGGAGACTATTGCAGGCAAGGCAATGAGAGATCAGCAGAAAAGATACTTATGCCTGTACAACAAACAGGCTTCTTCCTCCCTTGGCATGTCCTCCCAAACACTCTCTAAGCCAAGCAACTGGCAAGGAGCATTCACTACAGATGGCTCAGCAGTAGCTGATATAATACCATACAGCTGAATCCATCTGGCATGTAAGTGTTTGATATGGTGTTTGTTAGCTGTTTACCAGGTTTTTACCCTCTCTACATAAAAGCAGGGAAAGGGTTTTTCATGTCCACTAGCCATATTCTATAAACTTTCTTTGTAGCTGAAAGGGTGTTTGAGTGAACTGTTCTCATGCTATTTCCTCTCCCCTCACCCTCCTGCTTCTGAGTCACTTTCAGGTGCTCTTGAACATTATCTCCACTGTAAACGGATGGCAGATTGTTTGGGCTGTGATTAAATTAGGCAGGCACAGGTGGCATCACCTATTGTAAGTTTGTCAATTTTTATGTCTACTGCAGCAGCTGCTCTTTTTTATCTTTTAATAACTCAGCAAAGAGAAGAGGGAAAAGATGCTGAGCCCACGAGGTGAATTACATGAAAAAGTCTCATCGGTTTCAGAGACTGGGATGTGCCCCATGCCACTGCTCAGTGACAGTTATCTTTCTCCCCTGGTCTCCATGAGGAGATTTGGGGATGAAAGGGCATTAAATCAGCAGCAGGGAAGAAATGCTCTGCAGTGTTTGCTTACCCCTTTCATTTAGATTTAGTTAATGACCTAAGAAAATTTACAGGGCTCTATAACATGGTGTGCAGTTTTAGGGAAGACACAGTCTCTTACTTACTATACTATCCAGTACTTTGGAAGCAATAATCCTTAGTTTTTAACACTATCTTAGATAACACAGAAATTAATTAGCTCCAGTTCTTACCGGAGCATCGTAACATCATGTCAATGTAACCTACATTATATTTCTGGAATTTTGGTCATATTCATACTTTTTTAAATGGTCAGCATTCTGACTTCATTTATTGTTTTAAAGATACTGCTGCTATTTACAAGCTTTATTGCAGATACTGTAAGGCTGCAAAAAAGTGTATTAATGTGTGTATTTTGTAAAATTTGTCTTAATGTCTTAGCGTAGGTAAATCTGCCCTACACAGCAGGACTCTTGCTACTGAGTAAAGTTCTGATTCCTTATAGTTTTTGCCATTGAGTTGTTCTTTTCCAGTCCTGCCAAAATCATTCCACTTTCATTCTAGATTACATTGGCAAATAGGTTTTGTTTCCATTTCTGCTTGGTATTAACACAATTGTCTCTCTTTTGACCATCACATATATCTATATATATGCATTCACATATGGAAGATGCAATGAACTTGACTTTTAAAAGTCAGACCCAAATTTAATGCAATAATCTTAGAATCATGGAACAGTTAGGGTTGGAAAGGACCTTAAGATCACCTAGTTCCAACCCCCTGCAATGGGCAGGGACACTCCACACTAAACCATGCCACTTAAGACTCTGTCCAGCCTGGCCCTGAGCACCACCAGGGATGGAGCATAGTGTGAGCCAACAGTACTGCACAGCAATATGGTTCATAGATCAATTTATTGCTTACTCAGTAATTAATACAAAATTTTTGGAAACCTTAGAATTTTTCAGCATTGCAAAGAAGAGATACTACAGAACTGAGGAATAACATGTGTCTCAAATCTCTGTTTCTTCCAGTTATAACATCTGGTTTAATAAAGGATGTTAACTCTTACCATAAACATGAAAAGGACTGGAATTGTCACTTTTTTCTTAGTACTTTTGGAAGAAGGCTTTACCCAAGCACCTAGATTAAGGCAGTGTGGAAAGGACCAATTCAGATGAAATTTCAAATGTTTTACTTGGAACAAAAAAAAAAAAAAAGAATAATGACAAGGAACTAGCCACAAAAAATGAGGGAATACATTTGCAATAAGACTCGTTGCACCAACTGATCTAAGCAAAATGAACCAACAGTGGAAACACAGATGATTGAGACTCTTATGTTCAGTGCCAGAAAATTCTAGAAAACATAGTGTGGTAAGGATTAAAAAGACTTAATTTTTCCATGATCAGTGTGGTTGTTTGATTCATGAGGGCGATATGCACCTTTGAAGGGAACTGCAAGGGAGTTTTGATGAATTCAGCAGCTGAACGTGGGGAATACTGTACTCAGAACCTGGCTCTAGATGTGTTTTAGTTACAATAGAGAAATGCTGTGCTGCTCCCTTCAAACTGAATTTGAAACAATTTTCGATCCTAAGTATTTGATTGTAACACTGTGACTTCGTATTTCTATATTCACTTTGCATTGCTCTGTATCTTTGCAAGACACTGAAGTGAAAATAGCTTGTTGGATGTCAGGTTACTTTTCACCAGTTCAGACCTTTAAAGACCATTAATACTGAGAAACATTTGGAACTCTAGATGACTGGCATGAGTTTTGTCTTATATTAACATCCTTGTTGTGAGTATACAGCCACAGTATACTAGGATCTGATTGTCCTCCCCATCCCTGGAAGGGGTGGGATGAGGTGAGTGAGTGGCTAAGTGGTACTTAGCTGCCATCTGGGGTTAAACCATAACATCTGTCCATATCATAGAATCAGAGAATCAGCTACTTTGGAAAAGACCTTTAAGATCATCAAGCCCATTCTTTACCCCAGGATTGTCAAGTCCACCACTAAACTAAATATCAGCTGACCTATGTGCTCTTTCCCAGAAAGGTTACACAATATCTCTGATTTCAATAGAAATACACAGGGGTCACACCGATCCTAGTTGACCTGATAAACCACAAAGGTAAGATTGCAGCTGCTACCGGGAGTATTAGTTATTGCCATGGATGAGCCTTCCAAAGTCAAAATCTTTGAGACTCTTCCAGTCTGGAATATGAAATGCACACAGAATCCAAGGAAATGTGGCTTAAAGTTCTCTCTACTGATTCTTAATCTCACTGACTCACAATGAGATTATTAGAGAACAAGTAGGATTTGACCTTTAATGCAGAAAAACACCGTTATTGAAGCAAAGATTTGGAGGTTAACTTCCAAATGCACAAAAAGTTATTTACATATTAGTATCATTTGTTTGTACTTTTCTGGTGGCAAATGCTGTTGTTGCCAAGATAAATTAATTACTTAATTAATACCAAGTTTACAATTAATATCTTCCTCCATGTATGGCTGCACACTGAACACTGTAAATCAGAAATTACTATGGTATAACACAATATTAAAGATCAGAAATGTGAGCAAGTTTCACAGCTTTAGATAACATTATAAGTACTTTTTTAACTCTAGATTGAAATAGCCATTTATTTGTTATATTCACCATCAGTCATCCTTTATTAGCAGTGCCTACGTGAAGTTGATGTAGAGAATTTAAAATAATGAAGCATAAGATGAGTAATGAATACACAGTAACTTTTGCTTATACAGCAATGCATTTTGAGATGTCTACTAATTTACCTTTGTTTTAACTTTTGTCATTTAGCACAAGAGAGAGTCTCAGACTAATTCTAGCTTTATTACAGCATTTTTTCAGATACATGCTCCTCCAGTTATGACTGATTACATTCTAGCTACTAGAGCAGACTTGGATGGCTATGTCTTGCCATAGATCTTTTCCTACGTGCAATCAGTTCCTTGGCTGGTCTGAAAAAGACAAGTAAAAATGAGGTCAAACCAATGTGTGAGAGGATTCAGAAAGTTTGGGTTTCTATTTTTTATATATTTAAGTTAGATTATCTCTAGTTCCATGAAGTGCAGTCTGATTTTTTAAGCCATTTTTGGGGGGGGTTCTTATTCTTAGTATAATGCATAATTTATGCTTCAGGTTCTCTGCTAATTTCACTTTCCACCTTCTACTTATCTGTATAACAAAATATATGGGAAAATAATTCTTTTCTGATGGAAATTTCCTCTAAAAGTTTGTTGAAATTCACAGACCCATACAAAAATTAGTGGGCAGGGAACAATGGGATACTGCAATGCAATAAACATTTTATAATTAGGAGATCAGATTTAAAATTGCGCAGCATTTTGCCTGCTTTATAAAGTGAAATTTACAAAGTGTTGTGCATTAGTTTATTATTACTGTTGTTATTATTATCATTATTATAACTATTTTCATCATTATTATCATTATTATTGTTATTTCAAAGTAAGCATGTTTTTTTTGGGGGGTTGGGAAGCAGCCTCTCATTTCTCTGAATAGATATTACCTCTGGAAAGATGTCACAACATTGCTAGGCAGCCATTTAGTTCTTACCTCTGCAAAATAAATACAGCATTTTGTCTTTATCAAAAGGCAAAACTGAAGCTTGCAAAACATCTAAGGGGTAAAATGCAGAAACTTGCATATAAAAAAACCACATCTATCAGCAAGTGAGTCCAGAAAGTGAGAGAAGGAAAGAAGTTGTAGATATTAAATAAAAGGGGAATATTGACTAGTTATGGGGAAATACAACTAAAGAGCAGTGAGAGAGACACTGACATTGGCAAAAGTTCAGTCCCATTAAAATAACCCAGCCTTTTGAGCAGCTCTACACAGTTGTGTTCCTGCTGGCTCACTGCTTTGTGTTGTGGGACATGATATTTTTGATCCAGCCATCAGAAATCAAGGAATTGATTTACTCTGCTCTGCCTTTACAGAGCCAAGTGCCTAAGAAAATATATAAGTCCTTGAACGGTAACTGCAAACACAATGGCATGTGTCAGAGCCCATTTCACAGCCTGTGCAAATCAAGGGCGTCTTCATTGACTGCAGTTGTCTTTAGGTCAGTCTGTCAGTGTGGTATCTGACATTTTTTCTATTTTTTTCTTTTTATGAGTGACCTAGGTCTTCCTGTCCTATAATTACATGAATAGCTCAGATTTCCTTAGTGGGGGGAAAGACAGGGAAAAGACATTTCCTAGCACTTTAGTGGCAAATCCCTCTAAATGCTCATAATCATGAGTTCTGGAAGCTCCAAATTTACCCACTGAATGCAAATGTGCTACTGTTCAAGGCCAAGTTGGACAGAACCTTGAGTGTCATGGTCTAGTGTGAGGTGTCCCTGCCCATGCAGGGGGTTGGAACTGGATGATCTCAAGGACTCTTCCAACCAAACCATTCTATGATTCTATGATTTTCATGTGATTTTTGTGACTTTTTGTAAATCTTGGCAATCTTTTTTACAAATGGGAATATAAATAAGGTCCTGGCTTGTATAGGGTGACAAAGTAAAAGTAATGAGGTACTACCCTTAATGAGAAAATATAGGGGCAGAAAATCAATAGGAAAGCACAAAGAAAAGGATAGGTGGATCAAACTGGCAAGCAAATAAGGCAGATTGGAAATTAGGAGGATCTTTCAAAATATTAGAATATCATTGATTTAAATATCTGTAGTCTGGAATACCTTGCTTTGAAAATAGAGCTTTTTGCTATTTTGAATGATGTTATACAACCCACTGATTGTGGTAGCACAAAGTCTGGACATATGAAGTCTCTTTCATGACTGTTTTAACATTGTACCATGAAAATACTTCTGATGTGGTATACGTTTTACCTTTTACCCAGTGATGTCAACGTCACCATTCGGATCCAAATCTAAATGTTTTGGACCAAATTAATTTTGCAAAAATGTACCAGAGCAATAAGTTTTATTCTAGTGCAGACCAAATATAAGCATCTGTGTCCAGAAATCAGTTGCAAATTGAAATTATCCTCTAGTAAGCTTTAACTGAATATGATAGATGCACGTGGTCCTTACCTGCTTTTTTGAAAGCAGGGAGGCTGAAAAATCACCTAAGCTAACACCGGCTGAAATTATAGGCACAAACTTGAGCTATGTGTGCTAAGAATTTCCATGCCAATTAGTGGTATTGGGTGGATTTTTTGTTTATTTCACTTCATTTTGATTGCTCAACCATTTGTAATTTCTATCTGTTACCAGCTATACTAAGAGTTTTGTTTGGCTTTTTCCATCTCTTTTAATATCTATCTCAGTTAATTAAGGGAAGAGAAATTATTAAGTACTGAGAAAACCAAACTCCATCATGGAATCATAGAATGGTCAGAGTTGGAAGGGCTCTTAAAGTTCATCTGGCTCTAATTCCTCAGCACCAAATTTTACAGATTCTTGTTTCATTGTTCAGCATTTCTCTCACCTCATATCATGAATTTGTCTTGATTCTCTATGTATTTAATTTTCTCATTTGTTTTCCTCTCTGCTGGCGTCTTTTTGTTATAATGCTTTTTTAACTGTGATGCATCATCATGACACAGATATTTGTTTCACTCTGATATTATTTATATGACTGGTAGTTGGAAGCTTTCAGTCTGCACTTTAGACGTCCTAAAGTTAACTAAGTTTCCTAGCTCCCCAGGGTTTATGTGTCCTTTCCTATTTCCACAAAAAGACTCCAGCAGTCATTTGGGAAAAAATGATGCCGTTTTTCAAGGTCCACTTTGATCCAGTTCCTTGCTTTGTTTGTACAGATCAGTGCTCTTAGTCTGGTGTCACTTTTTCCTTTGTACATCTTTTTTAATATTGCTTCCTCTCGATCATCTCATCAATAAGGGTACGGGTGAGATTAGGCTTGATGCTAAATGCATTTGTCATCCTGCTCTTGAACAGCCTAGATCTGTCCAGCTTAATTTTTGGCTCCTTGACTATGTCAATATTGAATCCATTTGAGACTTGCTCATTAGACTTGTGCTTACTAGTTGTGATTATTCACCATTTGTATTTTTCTACACAGTGAATCCTTTGAAAGAGCCAGAATACTTTTCTTTTCTGAGTTTCCCTGTGTTGAGACCTGCATTAGCATACCTTTAAAGAATTTGACTGGGACTTTAAAGGAAGGAATTGTCCATGGAAAGAGAATAAGATCTGTCCATCATTGTTTCCAGTAAAGCGCTCAAACAATGGAGTAAGGACATGTCCTGTAAATACAGGACTAGACAGGACAATGACAGGAGCTTCTCTGATACAAACCAATTCCAGAAGAGTAGTGAAATATCAAAACCCTGCAGTTCATAATGGTTCAGACACAGTGCTATACCAATATGCTGCTGGAGGACTACATCTTAGCAGTTCAGAGACAGGCCAAACAAAACTTCTTTTCTCTGAGCTTATCAATGTAGAGAAATCAGTACAAAAAATATGGATGCTGACCACAAAATTTATTTCATCATCTGAGGTGATAAAAGTCTGTAAAATACTTTCTGTTCCATACTTGACCATTTAGAGCCCCTGGCAATCACAACAGGTCTGTAACATGGCTTTGTCCTTTTTGCTGGGAGCTGCAGCTTAGCAACATACTCACATGTTTGTTTGGATGGTTTTGACATGAAAAATTCAGTTTTATTTCACTGTGATAAAGTTACGCATGCAGATTTTTGAAAGCTGAGAAGAACCTCGTGATCTGAAGATTTCTTAAACCCTCAAGTGAGCCAAAGGTATACACACTAGTTATAATTGCAAAATAATGATTTTTGCTTTGATTTTTGATCATCAAGTAATGATATTTGCTTATAGTACATTTTAAAGAGGCACAATCCTCTTTATTAGAGGATTAAATATTAGAATCAGAATCATAGAATCATAGAACAGTTAGGGTTGGAAAGGACCTTAAGATCATCCGGTTCCAACCCCTCTGCCATGGGCAGGGACACCTCACACTAAACCATGTCACCCAAGGCTCCGTCCAATCTGGTCTTGAACACCGCCAGCATGAAGCATTCACAGCTTTCCTGGGCAACCCATTCCAGTGCATCACCATCCTTACGGTAGAGAATTTCTTCCTCATATCCAATCTAAATTTTCTCTTTTAAGTTTGAACCCTTTACCCCTTGTTCTATTGCTAGAGTCCCTAATGAAGAGTCCATCCCCAGCATCCTTCTAAGACCCCTTCAGATATCGGAAGGCTGCTATGAGTTCTCTACGCAGCCTTCTCCAAGCTGAACAGCCCCAACTTTCTCAGCCTATCTTCCTCCAAGAGGTGCTTCAGTCCCATGATCATCCTCATGGCCCTTCTCTGGACTTGTTCCAACAGTTCTATGTCCTTTTTATGTTGAGGACACCAGAACTGCACACAATACTCCACATGAGGTCTCACAGAGCAGAGTAGAAGGGCAGGATCACCTCCCTCGACCTGCTGGTCATGCTCCTTTTGATGCAGCCC
>JANRGW010028692.1:19692-31214 GCA_024733675.1 Psilopsiagon aymara
CCTTGCACTTGGCATGGTTAAACTTCATCAGGTTGGCATCAGTCCACCTCACAAGCGTGTCAAGGTCCCTCTGGATGCCATTCCTTCCCTCCAGCATATTGACTGAACCACACAGTTTGGTGTCATCGGCGTACTTGCTGAAAGCATACTCAATCCCACTGTCCATGTCACCAACAAGAATGATGAACAAGACCGGTCACAACACCAGTCCCTGAGGGACACCACTCGTTACCGTCCTCCAGCTGGACATTGAGCCATTGAACATAACTCTTTGCATGCGGCCATCCATTCAGTTCTTTACCCATTGAGTGGTCCACCTGTCAAACTGATGTCTCTCCAATTCAGAGACGCAAAATATTTTGCAATGTTACTTCCATTATTCCAAGAAAAGCATAATATTAAGCATACAATATCGTAGACTGGAGTCAGACGCATTAATTAGACAAGGTTCATACAGATCTATTTCTGAGTCCCTGGTATAATGATTTTATTAAAAACCCATAAGGCTTTCATAAGATAGAAGGGATATCTTATATAAACATTTAATCTTTCTTAATTAAATAAATTCTATCAGCAAGTCCTGACAGAGAACCATCCCTCCCTGGGCAAGGTGTTGCAGATAGGCCTATGCAAGGCTACATATATGATGAAGGAGAAATCCTGAATCCCAGAAACTAAATCAGATAACTATAGTGAGATGGAACCCAATCATCGTATTTACAATTGCCATTTTGCATCTGTAGTTTGAAGGCCCAGAGCAGATACATGGTGTACAAAGAGCATCCTGGATAAGAGGTCTGAGGTAGTGCTGAAAATTGAGCTCACATGTCAAGAATATAATCCTTGTACTTTGCCCACCAAATCTACCTTTGTCTGATTGAAACATAAGTCATAGTCTCAGCACTTTCAGACTGTCTTCCCTGGATTTCTTGCAGTGACCGCATACGGCTCTTATTTATTTAATGTCCAGTAGCACTACTTCAATAAATGAACAGAAACAGATGGAGAATCACATCAGCTCAGCTCCATGTAATTCAGTCAAGTAATGAAGCAATTATTTCCAGAAATACAGATTCAGCTAAACCCTCTCAGTCCCTTTCCATCTGCAGAAATACCACCAGTACACGCACTTATAATATTCTTGTGTCATGGTTTAAGCCCCTCATGCAATTCGCTCATTCACTCCCCCCTCTTTCTTCCCCCAGTTCCAGGGGGGGTGTGGGAAGGAGATTTGAAAGAGTTCAACTCCTACAGGTTGAGATAAGAACAGTTCAGTAACTAAGGCATAAAACAAACCACTGCTGTTACCACCAATAATAATAATGACAAGGGAAATACAAGGAAAGAGAATACAACCGCTCACCACCCGATACAAAGCCCGACCCAGCAGTGAAGCCACATCCTTCCAGGTTTCTGCCCTCTGGTTTTTTTCATCCTGGGCATGACGTGCTGTGGTATGGGATACTTCTTTGCTTGGTTTGGGTCAGGTATCCCGTGTCTGCTTCCTCCCAGCTTCCCCTCTGCCCTGGCAGAGCGTGAGACTCAGAAAGTCCTGGGTCAGAATAAACATTACTGCAACAACTAAAAACATTGGTGTTATCAGTGCTGTTCCCAGGCTGAGAGTGAAAACCACAGCACTGCACCAGCTACCAAGAAGGAATAAAAATGACTGCTACTGATTAACCCAGGACACGTTGTCTCCATTTTATTTTATGTTAAAAACAGTAAAAAAAAACTTGAGCAAGCACATAATATAGTTGCTGTGAAATTACATTATGCACAGTTGAAGTGAAACCATTTTTCCCACTGCAATCCATGACTGTTTTTTTGTTTTTTTTTTCCTTTCTTTTCTTTGATATAGGTAGAATTAGAAAAGGAAAAAAAAAAACCCAAACATTGGAAAGGGGAGTACTTCTTGCATAGGATTGTTATGCTTAGAGCAGATAAGTGACAAATCTTCAACAAAGAATTCTAAAAGTCTTACTCAGGGTTGTGCTGTTGATAAGTTGTCTGCAGTACAAAAAAGAGAAGACTTATTTCATTAACTTATAGAATCATAGGATGGTTTGGGTTGGAAAGGACCTTAAGATCATCAATTCCAACCCCGTGCCATGGGCAGGGACATCTCACACTTGACCATGTCACCCAAGGCTCTGTCCAGCCTGGCCCTGAGCGCTGCCAGGGATGGAGCATTTACCACTTCTTTGTGCAGCCTGTGCCAGTGCCTCGCCACCCTCACAGTAAAGACCTTCATCTATCCAGCCTGAACTTCTTCTAAGTTATTTATTTCAGAACTTTGAGTGATGGCATAAATTCCCTTGCAGTGCCCTTAGGCAAAAAGCACAGGATGATAATTTCCATATGTGCTCCCAATATGACAATCTATAATGTAAGAAGAGACTCAATGGAAAATAAAAATGATCTTGTAGGATCTAAGCTAGCCTGTTAATACAGTAAATTCCCAGGGAAGCTGAGAACTGGGAGCATCAACCTAAGTCATTTAAGGTCCAAATATGGGCAACTAAGAAGGCTGGTACAGGAAAATATGAATTCTTCCAGTTGTGTTTTGTTGCAGTTTCAGCTTTTTAAATCTGAAGTATCTAGCCAAAAGGAGACATAGGCTCCAGAGGGCGATTCATCCAGTGCAGAGAGAGATGTCTAAGACAATTGAGATCTCTTTTGTAGATGCCTTTCTCTTTTAATGGAGGACTGAATACCAGCCTGTGGGTCTGATAACTTTCAGTAAAAGAGTTTTATCCCATACATCAGATTGAATTTATACTTCGCAATTAAATAGAGGTTTACTTTGATTTTTCACCAACATTTTTCCAGCATTACTGAAGTAGCAACCTCTGTGCATCTTTCCTTTTGATCTTCCTTACTCTCTTTAAGGAAACAGCATTACTTGCAGAAATATTTGGAGTCTACAACTGTAAAGACATTACTGGACATAATAAAAAAGCCAAGATGATAGAAAATAGTTTTGTACATGGAGCTGAATATTTATATTGTCTCTTCACTAGCAAAGCAAATGCATACCGTAATTAATTGAATACCCTATTTAACACATTTAAAAGCGCATATATCTTCGGTTGCATGCTACAACATTATCTGTTGGAATACGAAATAACAGTTCTAGGAAAGGAAAAAAACTAGTCGTGGATAAAGTGGAAGATGTAACCAACCTTTGGAAGAAGTAATTTCTAGAGACATTGAATCAAAACAGCAAGAAGAAAAACTTTTTGACTTATTTTTAAGCTGAAGTTTGGAAAAGCCATGGCCATGCAACATGGTTCCTGCCATAACAGGTGATTTTATCTTTTGAGTTAGGAAATCTTTCTGCTCTGGCATTCCAGCAGGTGACAGTAACAGACTGCAATGCACTCTGCCAGACTTTGAGAAACTTTGCAGCAAACTTTATATCAAAAGACTGCCAGTGTGCAGGTCACTGCACAAAAGTAAATCCAAAACCCGTAAGCTCTCAAGCAGGCTTCTAAGTTTTTTCCAGCAATAAGCACTTTGTTATCTTAAGAAGGGATGCTTGTCTTAAGGAGCTATGAATTTCAGCACTTCAGCTCACAATGAGTGGTTCAATCCAAGCCCATCACAGATGCAGGCTGTATTGCTATGCAGTACACAAAAGCCTCTGGCTTCCAATCTGTAGCTTTTCTTTTGTGTCTCCTCTGTTTATCAGATCTGCCAGTGAGGCATAAAGTACTCAATGGATGCCACAGTAGTTGGCTACTATGACAGAAAAGGCACATGCTCAAGTTGCTTTTAAGGTAGGCTATAATACCCTTCTGAGATATGGTCTAGGACCATACTCTCACACTGATTTAGGAAGGAAGCTAAAGAGAAGCCATTCTCAGAAAATCATAACAGTCAAGAAATTAAAAAGTCAAATTGAATCATCTAGTCCATTACTCTGAAAGTGGAGGATAATTCATAGAATACATTTAAGCCTCGTCTAGTTTGAAGGGTCACCAAGGTTGACACTTGTTTCCCAGGGCTCACAAAGATGAACAAATTATGTCAGCTCAACCAGTTTCCAGGCTAGGTGAGCCACAGTGACTGCCCATGTGCGTCCTATTAATCAGGCTATTGCAAGCTAATTCAATCTAGCTTTAGTCCAATTATCTCAGATTAGCTACAAGCTAAAAACATGCACAGACAGTTAAGGTGCCTCAAGTGATGTGTAATACTTTGGCAGTATATCCAAGTCCTCACAAGACTCTCTGGGTAATGCTGACAGCTAAATTTTCCTAATGATCTTTGATTTTCTTGCCCTTATTTGTTTTACAAGGTAAGTTTAAACAGGTGGTTGTGAAGGTTTACAAATCCTCTCTCTTGAGCAGACTCAATTCAGCTCTAGTTATTAGCTGTATTGACACACTATTGCACTGTCAGGTTTCAGCCCATTCTTTTCTGCAGGGTATATTAATTAACAGGAGGTCATGATAAAACTGGAGAACTTCCACACAGGCTTAACTTCTCTCCCAATACTAAAGAGAAGGAGCAGAGTAAAACCAAGACTAGGGCACCTCTGAATGTAGGAATGCTTTTAGTGACTGCATTAAGCACATTAATTCCTTCTCAAATATAAACAGTTAATCAACATTTGGTAGTGTTTGCGTTGGTTAAAACTATTCTGTCTTTCCTGATATGTATTGGAAAATACCATGAGTAAAGAAAAAAAAGGTATTTACTGATGAATTTAGAAGTACAGACTGAGATGCTTTCTGGAAAAATCTTTTCCATTTAAAACGAATTTTTCCTACAGGAAGTACAGTTTCTTCTGAAGCATTCATGTCACATTTATCATACTCTTGTCTAGAAAATATTTTTAATTTTTCAAGATTGCAGTATTATTTTTATTGGATGTTACCTATTGTGGTCATGACTTTTCTGTCTTTATCAAAAAACAGTCATTTGCTCAGCCTGAAAGTTCGATAAATAATTTGGCTTTGATAACAGTTTAATAAAAAGTGTTGACTAAATACAAAGAATAAAAATGAGTTTTGAAAACAAAATGCTTTGATCCCACTTTTCTCTCTGTTCTCTCAGAAGGCAGAAGTTCATCAAAACAAGAAAAACCAATGTCACTAAGAAATAATACAGTGTTAGCTGATTCCTCCTGAGATGAATTGTTTGCTATTAGCAGTGCGTAGTCAAATAAAACTGGCAGAACATGAGTAAATGTATGGTAAAATGAGAAAAAGTTAGATATGAAAAAAGTTCTAAAGGATTCTGCAAGTACTGAACAACTAGGAGTGTATATGACACACAGTTTAATTATATTGGGGTAAGGGCTCAAGCTCCATCAACTGGTATTTATTTTGCTGGGTCTTTTTCTTTTTTCATATAAGCCCCCTGGTATTCCCAGGAGGTCATTAAAATACCATACCAGAAGATCACACTTAGCAGGAAAATGTTATAAACCAGGATCTGAGTCCTATGTGTAACTTTTGGGGGATGAAATGTGTAATGAATCATCATAGGGCACATTTTAACCAGCAAAATTCATCAAGTGCACTGATATCCCATCAGTAGTACTACTAACAAGAGCAGAAAAAGCAACTGGGTATATTCAGACAGTGAAATCCTGTTCTATATATTGTTTTGAAAGATTGTCAAAAATGTTTATTTCCCTTTTGTTAATTTGAAAGATTTGCAACAAGATCTTATCGAATTGGAGTAATTCTCCAACAGTACTTCATTTGCAAGTAAATTTGACAAAAAAAACATCGGGTGTTTAAAAAGAGCACAGATGGAATGGATCCATAGGAGTTTTCTGGTTCCTGGACAGCAAAGCAACAGATGAATGCAAGTGATGGGCTGCATTCGCTGACATCATTCAAATCCTTCCCACTGTGCTGATGAGGCAATAAATAAAGTGTGCTACAGAATCGCATCCCCATAGCCTTAAATCAGCTTTTACTAGACCACTCTGAAACGTTTGGCTTCAGGACTTTATTGTTATTTCATTTCTTTTGGATCCTAAGCACCATCTAACTGTATCTGAGCCAATAAGCATATAGACCAGTAAACAACATAACTCGTGCAGCACCAGATGTTTCATGAAGCCCCCAGAGAAGGCAGGTGTGGAGTAATCCCTCTGCTCTGCTGGTCTCAGCCTGCTTGGTAAAATCAGTAAATGACTGATTCATGACATCAGGCATGATACTATTATTCTCCTGCAGCAGTATTTTCTTTTTTAAAGTGAGCTATTAGATGCCAAATATCTTTGCTAACAATAGAGAAATGCAGATTCCTGCTGAATCTCTCTAAGCATATTCTTTCACTACAGTGCAGGGCAATTCCTTTTGCAGTTTAATAACGCTTTGTGTGAAATGTTCCTTCCTTTTCATCAATGGCAAACCTGCCACCTTTGAAATTCACTGGTCGTCTCTGTTACTCTACCACAGAACTGGGAGCTCCATTGCTGTTTCCCAATCATAGAATAGTTAGGTTTAGAAAGGACCTTAAGATCATCCAGTTCCAATCCCCCTGCCATGTGCAGGGACACCTCCCACTAAACCATGTCACCCAAGGCTCTGTCCAACCTGGCCTTGAACACTGCCAGGGATGGAGCAATCACAAACATTTTTTTTAAGTTCCCATACGCTAAACTGCTTGAAAAGGTAACAAATGTGAGTTTTACACTTCCTTGTCATAAAGAGTTTTTCTATGACCTAACCATTTTCAATGTATGTTATAGATGCCTTTGGTGTTTTGAGGAAGGGTGGTCTGGAGTAGTGCATAGCAGCTCAGAAGAGGCTGGGACTCTTGATCTGTTTAATGCATTTGAATTGTCCTGGTTGTCATCCATTTAACATCTCTCTATCTTCTTGAGGCCTATATCCATTGAACAGTGAAATATCTCTGGGGGTGCCAAGGGATCTTTCTTTAATGAAAACAGTTAACTTTATGAGGTCCTCTATCACTATCCCTCCCTTTCCACCCTACATAACTTATGCTTATCACCATCAAACTTCATTTACTTTTGAGAAATAGATATTGGAGAAGATACTTACCGATCCATTCCAGATACTTTTACTTCCATAATACCAAAATACTTTCGTGGTCTGCTTTGGATTTAATTGCCATAAGTTGTTTCTTTTCTTATCTGCAGGCTTTAATGACTTGGTTTTCACCCTAATTACTGTGTCATCTTGTAGGAAAACTGTTTATTCTAGGGGTATGTGATGCAGTGAAATATATATATTTTGACATATATATGAATTTCATAAGAGAATTTGCATGCATTCTGTTGTTCCACCTGTTTTTTTTGATATGATACTTATGTATCTCTCATCTGAGATTTTCTTTGTAGCCCCCAGTGCTTTCTAAGCATCTCATGCACATTTTCTGCAAGGAGCTTGTTTTATTCTTGTTTAGTAGTTATTTTATCAACAGTAAATTTGCTACACAGACACAAATAAACACATGCTGAAACTGCAAATTCAATAATCAAAGGGAAATAGTAGTGTTTTCTGTAATCCAGGTTTCATGTGAAACTCTGCTACTTGCCCATTCTGCTGCCTTCCCTGGAGACCTCTCAAATCAATATGTCCAAGTGATGGCAAGCAAAAGTTTCATACTCATCAGTCCTAACTCAAAAGGCCTGATCCAGTGGCTAATGAAATCAGCGCTGAAGCACCCATTAATTTCAGCACACATTGAATCAGTATCTCCAGCTAAACTACATTGTATTTTAACCTCTTTTAGAGTGAAAATATATTGTTACAGCAAAACTGAACCAGCAATCAGACTTTCCAAGTACAGACAGGTTCATCCAAATACCAAGTGCTATATTTTGCCACTGAGATAATAAAAGGTGGCTGTGCTTGACAATAATAGCAGGAATGCACGTTGCAGAACTAAGCTCCTGATTCTGTAAGACTTCTCTGTGAATGCTATAGTTCAGGAGTCACACAAGGGAGCTTGAGTTAGGTCAGGTATAGAAAGCATCATGAATATTTTAGACTAGTAGTAAGAATAATAACTTGGAAAAGAAAACCTTCCTTTCAGTGTTTATGCACAAGCAGTGAAGGACTCCCTGTTCTCCCTTTTCCGGCATATGCAATATACTGGTGATGCTGCATTAAATGAGACAGATTATATGTCTGTTTTGCAAGGTCTGACCTATTTGGCCAGCCTTAAAGCATGGATAATTCGTCTGTTTTACAAGACATTATTAGCCCCATAGACACTCATTTACCAGTTGAGTGCTTGATTTAGGTGTTAAGCATTTTTGAGATTGAGGGGTTCTTCATTATCAGAATTCTAAGACATCAAAATCTTACTGGAAAAACCTTAGACCCTCCTAGTACATGTTTTGAGTATCTCACAGCTAGATGTTTCTACTCCACAGTTGTCTTCCAGACATCATATTTCACTATAGCTTCACTGAGTTGATTGAGAACTCAGCACCATATTTATCGTGTCCTGCTAATGTTTTGTAAGAGTGCTTACCTAGTCCAGCCTTTCTCTTCTAAATAATGTTTTCTACATTAAATATGATAAAAAACAATTTGTCATGTTAGAGAAAAAAGAATGATAGAGTTTTACAGGTTTGCAGTCCTCTATACGTTACATTAAAATGAAATATTATTTAAAGTTCACATGATTTAAAGTTCTGTAAGTTTAAAACAAATGAAACAAAGCAGGAAAAAACAGCAGAAACAAATAGCCTGCAGAACCATTTTTGCCATCCCTCCAAGAAACGGATCAAGAATAAAAATATGCTTCATTTTTTATGAGTAGCTATTATCACAATTTGTTTGGATATAAAATCCATATTTCTGTCTGGCATTGGGGCAAAAGCACTTCCTATGGACAGCATGCAAACTTGCTGAAGTAATCTGGGTCCTATCATGGAAAGGTAATTTTATGTTCACAGACTCTAATATGAGCCATACCTCTTCTTCATCTACTATTTCTTGAGGGAGAGATCAGAGTTAATACTAAAAGGAAGGTAGATTAGCAACAATTTGGACTGATATTCCTCCAGAGTAATGCATGAAGAGCAGAAACCTAAGGCCTCGAGACAGCAGAAATTCAGTAGCAATTTGCTTTTTTTTATCCTGAGATATTTTCATGCTTTTTCCACCCCTTTCCTTCTCTTCTTCATTTCCTGTGGTGGTTTGTTTATCATCTCTCTTATTCTCAAAGATTGTATCAGCCTTACATAGATCTTCAGAAGTTAAAAAACTTCACATATTATAAGCCTGGAAGTACTCCATGGTTTTACTACGACAGAAACGCAGATGAGGTCCTTAAGTTCTACTTAATGTAAAATGTTTTAATGTAATGCTGGTCATAATCTTTCCCTCTGCTTCTTTCTTGAGATTAAGAAAAAAGGCTAGCACCATTAATGCTACTTTCGTATTCCATATCTGTAGTTAAATAGCTGCAGTGCGAACATAAAAATAGTTGTTCAAGCTGACCAATACACCCACAAAGCTGATTGTTCTGCAGCTATTTTATTATTTGTGTCAACACTATACTATATTTATTAGGAAATAATCATATTTTCAATAACCAGACTCCACCTTGGGAGCCTTGGGCACCTCTGACATTCTATGAGACCATCTAAAGTCACAGCACACATTGTCGCAATTAGTTTAAAGTAAGCAAACAAACTTTCTGCATGCAATGACACATTTGGTTTCAGAGCAAGAGGCAATTACTGAGAATAGTTAACATGAAACTTTCCCAGTGAGTGCATTAAAATTCCTTACACATCTGTCAGAAGACTCTGGGTTGTACCACCAATGGGAACAGGATAGTAGATTGAGGCAGCTGCAGTCTGAATAGTAATAAGCTTATGTCTCTCTTTCTTTCATGCCCCAAAGCTCAGAACCTTCCAAATCAGGGTCTAAGTTTTGCTTCAGGCTCAGAATTTTCCAGAATTATTTTTCATTAAGTCTTTTTGTGGCAACCCTAAATACAAGCCCAGTTCTGTCAGAAGTTCAGCTGCAGTTGTGATTCTGAACACATAAACCAAGGTGTTATATTTCCCTTGGTCACTTTAATAAGGGGTGATGAAGGGAAAGGTTTGCAGATAGAATTCAATATCACTTTTTCTCAGTTCTTCAGAAACATAATTTGAGAGTTTTCTTCTACTGTCTTGATAAAATAACTTTTTTTTGGCGCTCACAATCTCCGTATTTCAGTTAAATTTGTTATCACATGATAACTGTCTATTTTTGATTATTTGTTGGTTAAACTCTGTAAGTGATAGCTTCTCTTTTTATGCAATAAAATCTTTCACAGGAACTCCTCACTTTTCACAGACGTTTTATTCTTCTGGTGCTTTTAAAACCATCTTTCTTAAGTCTGTTATCAGAATGCAAATATGTAAAACCATTTAGATATTTTTTCATTTGTTGAAAGCTACCTATTCAGTGAAAGGATAACCCAAAGCTGAAATTTTGTGAAAGTACTTTTTTTTTTTTTCCTTTTCAAACTGAATGCAATAAAAAAATCGACACTCTTTGCCTTAGTAATATTTGGACTCCTCTGTTCCTTACTAAAAGTAATCCCCAAAGTTTGTAAGCAGTGCAGGCTTTTGGAGGTAGGGGTCATCCATACCTCCTACATTGCTGTACAGACACCAGTAAATATGATAGCACTTCCTAACACTATTATTAGAAGCAATTCAACACATTTTTAAACCATATGTGGAGGAAAACCTGAAGATGGATCCTGAATATTAATTACCCTTGATAAATGAGTGGTGGGGCAGTTTATAACAGATCAGTTTCTCATTTGACTGGCCACATGGCCATAAAATTCTTTCTTGGTCTAGGATGCTTTACAAATTTAATAAAGAGCATTATCTTGCTTAAGTCTGTAAGATTTCTAGTATTTTCTGTGGAACAGCCTTGACTACATCCAGTTACTCGGGATCTATAAATAGACTGTCCTATGTACACATTAATATTTGTCTTTCCATGTTCAGGTCTACAATCAATACTGACATTTTTTGACGACATCATATTTTAATTCCTTGAGTTGACACTATGTGCAGTCTCCTGCCTGACTCCACTTGTTTAAAGCCAAGCGTGGTACCAGGCAGTCAAACAACAGGAGATGAGTATTGTCATGGAAGAGGAAATGATTTAACTGTCTTCATGTTCTCAGATCTGCAAACTTGGCTTTGAACTCCAGCACAGAATGAAGTTTGGTTCTTCTTTCAAGAGTTCCAAAGACATCTTTAAGATTGTAAGATTTTTGACGGATCTAAGACAGTCTTCCCTATAGTTTTCAATAATTCTTCCACTTAATGCTTGACAGGCTTTTTCCATGACAGCAAGAATTTCTTTTTCTAAAGTAACTTAGGAATCAATATGTGTCCTGGGTTCAGCAGTAGCAGTCATTTTTCTACTTCTTGGTAGCTGGTGCAGCACTGTGTTTTTGACTTGTGGCCTGAGAACAGCACTGATAACACGAATGTTTTTAGTTATGGCTTAGTGATGTTTGGTCTGGCCAAGGACTTTTGGAGCCTCATGCTCTGC
>JANRGW010028694.1:0-11242 GCA_024733675.1 Psilopsiagon aymara
AAGAAGATGTTTAACACATCTTCCCTCTCCTGGCCACCCGACACTCACTGCTGCCCACAACCTGCCACTGCCCTCTGGAAGAAAGTTGTTTTATAGCAAAAAGTGAGAGCTGTTGCATCCACTTTGACAGAAAATGGTAAAAAGCTCTGCTGTTGGTACAGCTGTAACTGGGTTGAAGTAAAATTAGTCCAGGCACAGCCGTCCTCTTCCCTGTCAGAACAGGACCTACTCTGTGTACAGGTCTTGCCAGTCCATGTTATTAGCTGCTTTGCTGCTGTTCATTCCTTATTGTACATTCCATAGATTTCTGAATGTTTAAGGGACTGGGATGAAATCCTGTGCCTTTTGATTTTTCTCTTCTTTGCAGTTCTTTCTCTCTCTCTCTCACGCTCTCTTCCCTTTTGGGTCGAGGGGAAGACAGGTGGCAGAAGAGGCAGTGATGCTCTAGTGAAGGGGAGAAGGAGAAAATGCTCACCGCTCTTGCAGGAAGTGACGGTAAAAAAACCCCAAAATTATGACAAAAAATTTTGCCATGCCATGAGATTTTTCTTCTGCTTTAATCTTTGCAGATGAAGCAATTAGAGAAGCATGGGTGTAACAACAGGGAGGATTTGGTCCAGCTACCTAACAGATAGATATATGTCTTCCTGGCTTGAGCAACATACCCTTAAGACTTCTGGACAAATTCTAGGTCTCAATTAAACTGATATAAACCAGGAATTATTCATCACTCTTAGTCCTGGGTTGCTCCAGCATATAGCTGAGGCTGGAATGTGGTCCCTTAAAGGCATATTTTCACTTTTTGGTGAAAATTCAGATCTCTGGCATTCATATAAATCCAGTCATGTCACAGAACTCAGCAGAATCCCTTGGACATGCATCAGTGTAATAAGGATCAGAAGTTGACTGCATTTTTTCAGGCTACAGTTAGTTGATTTAAGAAAGAATTTAATCTTTCATTTTAGTGTAAGTTGCTTAGGAGCTCCAGTCTCCCTGTTGTTTTCAATTATCCAGGATGGCTAACACCAGCAGTTGCCTACTTTTGTGACTTAGATCACTCAAACTAATACTAAGTCACCCAAAAGCACAAAGGTTGTGTTTCTGCAGACTGTAGTGATAATGAAATGGCCCTCCTTTTCTTCTTGCTTAGAACAACTGTAGTTTACTAGGCCATAAGCACAATATAACATAGACGTAAATAGCTAGAATGCTGCTGTAGTTCTTTTCAAAATTTAAATGGGTTTAATTATTATTTTAAGGTTGAATTTCTTACTTTTATTGTGTCTAGTCCTGTTGCCTTTGAAGTCCAGAGCAAAACTCCAGTCAACTGTCTTGGCAACAGAACGGGTCCAAAAACCAGGTTTTAGAAAGAAAAAACCCCAGTTTTTAAGGAAAGGGTCAAAAAATCAGCATTTCATCCCAGTCCTATGTAAAAGACAGTCCAAGGTTTTGTTTATCACAGGCAAACTCATTTTTATGGTGCTCTTTGTATTTTAGAACTGCAAAGCAAAGTAACATTGATTTAAGTTGTTTGCATTTGTACCGGCAAGGCAAAATATTTTTATTACCTTTTTCTATTACTTATTGTATGAGCTTTTGTTGTTTACTTGGAGGTTTTGTCTTTTACTACAAGTTTGGAACTATTTATTATTGCTTGGTATTTGTGCTCTGTTTAAAAAACGAGAGCACTTTTTTTTTTTATTATGGATAAAATGTTGAGATGGCTGGAGGTCATTTCAATATGGCTTAGTGAAATATTTATTGTTCCTTTTATTCTCTGTACAAGATTTTCGGCCTCTTTTTTTCCCTTATTGTCACAATGTTGAGTTCAGCATGTGTCTACCATTTCATTTGTACGCTCGTTCAAAACAACGTTTGTTCCAGTTTCAAGTTATAAAAATAAATTGGACATTTGACTTGATCTCCAAATCTTGTCTTTCCTGTTTTTTCGAAATTGAGGGGTGGGAAGGGGAGAAAAGAGAGGACAGAGGAGTTGAAGCTTCAGTACAGATGATAGAGGTCATGCTATGTTTTCTACCAGTTCCCATGGGAGTCAGTCAGGAGAGAATTCTCATTTGGGGAGGACATAGGAACACCTGCATGATGCTAAGCAGATGCTCAAGTCCTGCTTACATCCCTTAGACTTAAATACTAATGTAAAGTCTTTCCTGAGTAGTGCTTTTGAAAGAAAATGGTAGAATAATGCTTGAGACAGTCAAACTTTTCATATGAAATGATACGTTTGGGACAACTAGTGCAGTTTTCTGAAGACAGTGAGAAGAGCTTCGCTCTTGTGTTTCTTTCCATCCCCAGAAACTTAACTGTGTGCTGTGTGCACCTAAGTTTGATAGTGTGTTTTACTTCTTGGATGCCAGCACAAATAGGGAGAACACTTACCTGTTTAACCAGGAACTGAATTTGGTTATTATTATTTGTTATTATTATGTGAGAAGCACCAAAAGGTAACTGCAGCTAAACATTTGGTCCTCCTCAGGTAGGGACAACGGCATGCACACTTAAAGGCAGAATTTTGCCCAATTTGCAGTTTGAGGATAAAAGCTGACAGCTACAGGCTGTTCACTATCCCGATGCTCTTTATCAAGCCAACTTGTTAGCAAATGTATGGAAATCTTAAATGAGAGAATTGTTATTGAAACCATTATTGGAAAGCTCAGGAAAGATTTGGAGTGTTGGAGACCAGATTCTGATTTCCTGGAGTCCCTGGTCCAACAAACCATGTAACAGGCTTGTGATTCAAAGCAGGTGGGTAATTGAAATTCATTTCAAAGGAACTGCTCCTGGACTTTAAAGTATTTGGCTCAACTCAGAAGTCAGAAGGGGAAGCTAAATGGTTTGCGCTACAGAAGAGCTCTTACAGATGGTCCCTTCCTGATCTCAGGCTCCCTGAATCTACAATCTGAATTTAGTTATGTTTAAGTGCTTTGCTGGATCAAGGCCTTGAAAGGTTGCACTCATGAAAAACTGGCGAAAATGAAATCAGAACCTGACACCGACAATTATATTGGTCAATAGTTCATACTGTAATTCCCAAAATGCCACGTTTGTTTTGAATACCTTCTGCAGTGATCTGTAAAAGCTGTTACATTTTACTTCTAAATTTTGTACAGTTTGCATTTGAAGGGGGTGCTTTTGACACCCCATAAACATGACTTCTCTCTAGTGGACCTGTACATTGCTCTGTCATTTTGTAGGCTTTAAAGGCATTGCAGGCCTTGCAGATGTTGATGTGGTGTTGGAAGATTTAGCAGCAGTAGCTGCTGCTGTGCATCCTGGCCTGTGGCCGTGATGGTTTCAAAGCACAAGGGCACTTCCCGTCCACTGCTCTGCTGGGGGTGTAATTAGGTATCTGCCCATCAAGGAGCATGGACCTCCTGGAAGTAGTAATGCCTTAACTCATTGCTATTGGATCTGCTAGGACTTGTCTGTCAGAGCCCTGATTACTCACACAAGTTGGCACATGAGGAAAAAAGCAGGATTAGGCCCTTTTGACAGAGTAAATGTGAGAAATCACCCAAGGCTGCAAACAACTAAATACAAATGAATTTCTTAGCAGCATCCTCTGTTTGGATGCTCCTGTTTTGCACACACCTCTGTAATACAAGAACTCTATTGTAATCAGTAAAGAAAAAAGGTTCAGAAAAATCTTTGCTAAATCCAAATGAAACCAATGAAGTTCAAACTTTGGTATGAAAAAAGAGGTATTTTAAGTCAGCATTGTAATTATTATAATGAAGAAATGTGTTATAAAGGTGATCTAATTTCTCAAGGGCCTCATTCCTCACACTGATTCTACACCATATTTCTTTGGTTTCAACAGATTTACTCTGGATTTACATAAGTATTCAGTGAATCTAGTTTAATGGTTTTGCATACAAAAAATTAAAATAAATTATAGAACACATAGCAGAATAGCACTGGCCATTGAACTCTTAACGCCATAACTGAGATGTTTCCACCAGAAACTGTAGTTACCAAGTTTCTTTTAAGCCTATCAAAGGACAGAAAGATGCCATGTGATCTGTACATCCAATTAAAACAGCTTGAAAACTGAGCAATCAAAATGAAAAGCTTGTGAACAGACCAATAATTATACACCAAAATCATTCAGGAAATAATTTTGAATAATGAATATATTTGAGAAAATTGTGATCTATTTGCAGACAGCTTCTAAGCAAAAGAGGCAACATTTGCCTAATAGTTGATTTGCTTTGAATTATTCTCCTTGCTCAGTTAAACACTGACCTTTAGCTAGTCATTGACAACATGCATTTCACTGTCTGACAGATGACAGACTGTTCTTTGGGATCACATGTGGTAGGGACGGAAAAGACCTATTCACTCCTTTTGCCCATCCAAGACCAATGCAAGATTATTTCTTTCAGTACTTTCCCTTAACAGGATATTATGCAGAACAGAATAAAATTTAATTTTGTACCTACCCACCCACTGAAAAAAGCCCTGGCTGTTAAGAAAAGATTCTTCATTCAGTTTAGTCACTGTCCATTTCCCCATGGGTTTAATCACAGGATATAACGACATGGTACTATATTTATTAAGAGCAGACATCTGCTTTGGGGCTTGGTTGGACTGTAGTTCGAGTGTGAGGCTAGTTCCAAAAGATGTTCTAATTCTTCTGTTTCCCGTAACAATCAGGAACCCATTGCATTATACAGACAATTTACTGATTTACAGATTATTTTTTCTGCACAAAAATTAGATGTCCGGTTCCTTTGATGTGTATCTTTTTGTTTATTTCTTGTTTTGTCAACCTGTGAAATACCTCCTGTGCAAGTGAAGACCACTTACATATTTTCATGTAGAGTTGGCAAGTGCCAGTGCTGATTATGGTAGAACTCATAGGTATCATCAGAGAACATCAAAGCTATGGAAAATGTGAAAGAAAACAATCAAGTTTTAACGATTCCTATAAACTGGCTAGAAATTACAGTAATGCAAAAAATAGACATTGCTTTTTAGAAATATCTTAAGCATACAGAATGGATGTCCAATGACTAGCAAGTTATATGCATGAGTGTGCAAAAGCTATGTATACATTTCTGTGTACTTAGCAGATTCAAATTTCAAGTGCACTTGTACAAAGCTAGAGTGTAATATTGATTTCATTTGAATTTCTCCTAATTATGCTATATCCTTAAGATTGACAGTTTACTTCAGCAAAGCTGATTTAAAATGGGTGTTACAGTGACAAAAGAAGACTCCTTGCTTCCCCTCTAGAAATCACAATTGGAATAGCCATTGCATGTGGACATTCGTGTAGATACTATCAAAGTCCCTAAGATGCTGGATTTTACTAGAAACCAACAGATAATAAAGCAAAGTTTGGTGACTAGCCAGACTAATGTGGGGCTTGTGAAGTCTCCACAGTGTCAAATTGCCACTGCGAGGTATGCTTATAATTATTTTTCTCACCGTATTTATTAATTCATATGAAAAGACAGACATAACTATCTGCTTGGGGGATGTGAGTCTTCACTTGTCATGGTGCATGGGTCTTCCCACTGGTGTGAGATATTGACAGACAAGTGAAACTAAGATAAATGGCAAAAGCCAAGTACACATGGAAACACTCCAGAATGAACTCTTGTAATTTAACTTTCTGTGATGAGATGGTGAGAAAAATTTTTGCAGTGAAGAAGGAAGCCAAAGGAGTAAAGTCTTCATATGATATATTCCGGATGTGAACTATCAGCAAAAACAGGGAAAATTGATAACAATAGTAGTTTCTGTTCAGGATGTGGCTGCAGCAATCTAGTCAGAAACCAGGCACTTATCAAAGAATACTTTGAACTCTTAGCAGTGATGTAACATAATGCAGCTTCACTGAGAAAAGCACCATTCCTGCAAAATTCCCCAAAATGACTGACAGAATGAAATGGTACAATTTCAGAATTAGAAGACGGGAGGGAAGGAGATGTTAAGGGATATAAACAAGGGAGAAAATCATGTTTCACAGGGTAATAATGTTCAGATGAAAGGAATGTGTTGGAGGATCAGTGATGAATCAAGCCTGTTAGACATTTCAGAATACTTAAGTGAAATGGTAGTTTAAATCCCAGTTTAGAGGTAACTTCAGTTCTAAGACTCACTGATTTTTAACAAAAAGCCTTGCATTTCCAAATGACTTTTGGAAATAAGGCAGTAGTCCAAAAATATTTTAGAAAAAAATCTCCTGTCATAGATATTATTCTGCTCATATTCCAATGGCTTAAATTACTACTTTTAATGTCTGAACATTTTTGAACATAGAGAAATCGGAATGCTGTTTCAGTTTATGGCTTAACGTCATCTTTACGAAACAGACACCTAACTCCTCACCCTTCATATTTCAGGTATAGAAACCCATCATTGTACCCGAAAGAGAGCACAAATTCAGGGTAAACAGTATGTGGCCAGTCCAGTGATCTAACCATTTTACCAGATGTGAAAGACTGCAGAATATTTTCCAGATCAGTATGGTCCATAAGTGTTCTAGTAGTCATACGGAGAAAGTCCATCCATGATCCTATGGTACTCCACAGCAAATACAGAAATGCAGAACAGTGGAATTGACCAATGGAGATGGAGATATGTTCGTGAAGATGGATTCGTTTCCCAGAGAAAACGAGCGTACAAATTCTGAAAGCAGGTTTTGTTTGTTTTGTTTTTTTTTTTTTTTTTTTTCAGTAGCAAGTTAGAGAAATACATTTTCTAATTCTACTTTGTGGGGGAGCAAACCAAAATGGGATACTGCCTGGTGTGAATTAGCTTTGCTCCCTTGTGCCAAAGCAGCTAGCCTTAGTTGTGTATCACCTGAGAGCTATTTTCACATTTGTGCTGTCTACCCCAGCTTGATAGATGGTTTTAATATCTGATATATTTTTCAAAAATAGTAATATGTTTTTCATATTTTTTTTAAAGCAAGAAGTGTTTTAAACCAAATTACCTTGATTGCTTTGCGATACTGAGACGTTCCCAGTAAGTCAGTCCTCAAAAAGAGCAGCAAGAAGCATTATCTCTTGGTAAATTAGACTGTGCATGTCAGTAGGAGCTTCTGTGATGTATGTGAATGATCAGCCAGCAGAATTAAGTAGCTTTTTTGTCATTTCAGTCTGACGTAACCTCTCAAGCTATTTTTCCCAGAAGTATGTACTTGTCTTGATATGCAGAAACTCTGGCCACAGAGTTCACATGATTTTCCATACTCAGAGACTGTTTCTTTTGTTAGCTCTTATTCAGACATGATTTCATGTTACCACTTTAATCCTGGTGATGAGTGATTCCTCACTGTAAAACCAGTATGTTTCTCTTCACCATGTTATTTTCTCACAGATGAGGTTTTGGTCAGTCTTCCCATGGCCAGGCAAGACTGGACACTGAATTCTCCCTAAATTGTTAATATGAACTAATTTGTGCAGGTAATTGTGCCCCAAGGGAAGTTTCTCAGCTCCTGCAAAACACTCCTGGCCCAGAGGACTGGTTATCTGCTTTTGCAGTTCTCCCACACAATAGGCTACTTAAGAAAATAGAAGCTGAATTCAGATCCTTTGAGCACAGAGAACAGTAGGAAAACCCACAGTCCTACAGGTAATGTGTTGTTTGGCTTGCCTCTGTGTCTGCCAGGCACACAGCATATGTCAGTTTGCTCGAATTCCTACATGCTCCTGATTTTCTCCTCAGGGTATCTTTTCTGTTCAGGAAGAGGGACATACAGCCTGAGGGGAACAAAGCCATCTTGGAGGAGTCACTCTCAGATCAGAGCAGGTTTTAAGGGGTCAGTACTAGGAGAAATTCTGTGCAATGTTTCATTAAAACCTTAGATGTTGGGCTGGAGACACAATTTTTTATATACCAAACCAAGTTTGGTATGTAATTCTACGATTCTTTGAGATCAAGAGGTCAGAAGTGTGTTGAAGGTTGGTGGTGGTGTTCAAAGTGATTTTAATATCTCACTAAGTTCACTAAACAGCTTTTGGTCATGAGAAAAGAGCATGATGGATCACAAGTGACAGGGAGACAACAACAATGCTGTTGCAAAATAAGACAGATACCATGGGATGTATCAGCAAGAGAGTACCTGCAAATTATGTCACATACTCTGTCTATTCTGACCATCATTGGTGAGGACTTTGGACATTCAGCTGTGGGTTTGGTTCTTACTACTCAAGAAAAATGTAGGTCAATTGAAGGATTTTCCTGAAGGGAGCAAAGGAAGTGATCAGAAGTCTACAGTGTATGTTTGATGAAGATACGGAAATAGTTGTCACTGTTTATCCTAAAAAGAGCAAAAGAAGGAACCAAAATGAAGCAGGTAGTTAACTCTTTCCAAGTAGGGAAAGCCATGTTGTGAAGATGTTCTCCCCTTCCCTGGTTTCATCATATGCCTCCATGGTACCTGGAAGAAGAAACATATCCACTGCACCTTCAGGAAAATTTTCACCCTATACAACTCTCAAATCGTTTCTTTGTCAAAGCTTTCCTTTTCTCACAAACCACTGGTCATGGCTTCATTGATTGGCATCTTAAAAGAGCAGAGATTTTTTAAAATGTTTAGTAAATAAGGGAGTTCAATGGCAACACTTGCCTTCAGCCAGATTTATCAAGCATAAGTAGGGACCTGTGGACCAGATTCAGACCTGGTGTAAACTAGTGCAACATAACCTTTGAAAGAGTTCCTCCTTCTTCCACCAGACCCGAATTTAGCCCTCAATTTAACTCAGAGAAAAATGCAAATTAGCCTAATTAAACATACAGTTCAAGCAATCAAGATACTGGTTTTATACTATATCGATCTATTTTAAAATATCAACTTAGGACAGCTAAAAGCAAAGGGGGCAATTAATGTCTTTCCCTGGAAAGGTGTGAAAGGTACCTGTCAGGTTTCATTAAGTGTATTTATTCTTTCCTTTCAAATTGTGTCTCATTTGAGCAAACCACTCTTCTGGGTTAATGGTGACAGAAGACAGCAGCACTGCTGCAAGCATCCTACACAGCAAATGTAGCCTATTACTGAAAGATGGGGAATCCTGAAAATGAAATACTTTATTGTTACTGTCTCTGAAATACCCCATATGCCTGTAATTGTCTTGGAGAAGCAATGGTGGAGCTTGCTACCTCTGGCTTTGTGAGAAAGTTAATATCTTTGGGCAGTACATATAAGCAGTAAGAATAAAAAATACTATAGTAGCTTTATGAATTGAAATAATTTAAATTTAACTTTTTTGTGTTTCTGATCCCAAAAAAGTTAAATTATTTGTCCAAGGTCATACAAAAAACTGTGAAGTAACCAGTTCTCTGTGGATCTCCTGAGTCCAATTCCAGTGGATTTTCATCTTGTTTCTCCTGAGTCCTAAAGGAACATCCTCCATTCTTTGGCAGATGTGTTGTAATGGCAAGCTACATCTGAAGGTGTAAGAAAAAGTGCTTTTCCATACAAGCTTTCCCCAGAGCTTGTTGAAGTCTCTGAAAAGTCTCCCATTGTTTTCGACAGGCCAGCTAAAAGCTGCGAGGGTACAAAGCTATCCCCTGCTCTCAGGGGCAGCACAGCGCAATTGTGCTGGACCACAAGGGATGAGCCTGACCTCAGCCAACCAACACACCTGAGAGGTCAGAGCCTGATCTGACATGGAGAGTAACAAGCAGGAGGGTGTTTTCCTACTGGACTTGCTGCAGTGGAAGGAATGGGAGGAGAGAGTAAAGAAGTGAGAGGAGGCAATGGGCAAGGAGTCTTTGCATTTCCTGGCAAAACCTGCGCTGCGTCTAGTGTGAGCTCTTCTGGAGCAACTACTGCAAGGCTGTGATCACAGGCATACAGTTTGCAAATAACCAACAAATGTGAGCAGCCATAAGTGAGTTGTGACCTTTGATGGTGGAATAGATTTCCCTCATGATGCTGAGATACTTTGACAGCTGAGCCTGACTCCAAGTTTACATGTTTTGTCAAGCCAGCATCTCTCAGGGTTTGTGGTTAGGGTGGCCTTAGTGACAGTCACTGTGCTCAGTTCAGGCTGTGAAAGAGATGCTGGGCCACAGAAGCAATTATTTGGATATTTCTCCAGCTGAAAATCTGTACATCTCTGAGCCTGACATTTTCTTCTCAGGAGTTCTTAATGTTTATATGGATTTTTAAGAAGTATAATTTATGCCAGTGCCATTTAATGATGCACCTTTTACCAAAGATAAAACACTACCCACGTGGCTTCTGATTTAGCCTTTTTGGCCCAGTTGCTGCACATCATTTTAGCAAGGGAAAGGTTGTCTGCAGCATGAATCCCCCAAACAGTGAAACTACTTTGTCTTAATTACCTCAGGACAAGAGAGTGCCCCTGAAGCAATCATCTTTGTTTGTTAACACACCCTATCTGCTGCACTACTCCCCATAAATAAAACATGACCAAGATTACAATGTCATGTTCCCATGGACTCCAGACCTTGGTAAATGCTCGAGTAGAATGCACAAAAACATCCCACAGCAACATGGTATGTATTGGAGGGCATATAGAAGGGATGTTTCTCATTCCTAAGCAAACACATGCATACTGGCTTCTAATACTAAACACGATATTTGCTTGAATGCTAACAGGACATATAAGACATACTCTTTCTTGCCTTTGTCATTGGTAAACAGCAGATCCCAGGCCACATCTGTAGCTACTAAAAACCAGCAGAAGCTCCAAGATCTGGCCAAAGCGTTTACCTTCTGCAGATTGCCTTATTGGAGCTCACACCCACCGTATTAGCAATTACCATGGCATTTGTAGGAGAGGACTGTAAGCGATGTTAAAGAAGATTTAAGGATTTGCAATCATTTTGTATTAATTTTCTCTCGTTTCTCTCTGTGTTTGTCCATTAGTGCACTAGCTGTGCGCCCCAGGCAGGATAGCACTTGATTGCTCAGGATACGATAAATGAATACTACAAGCAAACAGACAGGCCTTTTAAATATCTGGGAGGGGGAGGTAACAGGTCTCAGCTGTGAAATAGTTTCCTAGGTTTTGATTCTTACTGGCAAAAATGGACTGTAGGGTCACTCCTGCACTGAATAGTGTCTTAATCACAGAATCATAGAATCACAGAATCATAGAATAGTTAGGGTTGGAAAGGACCTTAAGATCATCTAGTTCCAACCCCCTGTCATGGTCAGGGAGAGCTCACACTAAACCATGCCACCCAAGGCTATGTCCAACCTGGCCTTGAACACCGCCAGGGATGGAGCATTCACAAC
>JANRGW010028694.1:11413-32333 GCA_024733675.1 Psilopsiagon aymara
CTTGTTCCAACAGTTCCATGACCTTTTTATGTTGAGGACACCAGAACTGCACACAGTACTCCAAGTGAGGTCTCACAGAGAGAGAGGGGGGCAGGACCACCTCCCTCAACCTGCTGGTCACACTCCTTTGGATGCCGCCCGGAATACCGTTCGCTTTCTGGGCTGTGAGCGCACACTGCCTGCTTATGTTAAGTTTCTCATCTACCAACACCCCCAAGTCCTTCTCCGCAGGGCTGCTCTGGATCTCTTCTTTGCCCAACCTGTAGCTGTGTCTGGGATTGCTCTGACCCAGGTGTAGGACCTTGCACTTGTCATGGTTAAACTTCATCAGGTTGGCGTCAGCCCACCTCACAAGTGTGTCAAGGTCCCTCTGGATGGCATTCCTTCCCTCTGGTGTATCAACTGAACCATCCAGCTTGGTGTTATCGGCAAACTTCCTGAGGGCGCACTCAATCCCACTGTCCATGTCACTGACAAAGATGTTGAACAAGACCGGTCCCAGCACCCATCGCTGTGGATTAATCTGTGGTTGTTTTCAGTAAAATTAAGGGGCACTATAAGGCTGGTATAATGGAGGTTAAAATAAGGGCAGTGTGGTATTACCTCCTCTGAGAACAATTCAGTGTTAGAGAAAGGGGTAGAATGAAGCTGCTCATGTACTCAGAAATGGCCTCCTGCTCATCCTAGGAGGAAGGCATGTTCTACTGCCATCTTTGAGGGTCTTCGGCTTCTGCTGCAGTGGCAATCTGGACCAGTGTTCTAAAAGTGTAGGGAAAAGGGGCCTGTTGGAGATCTGGCACTTTCTGCTTATTCTGCTGTGCTGCTCAGGAGCCGTGTGGCATCAAAAGAGTTGAAGACGGTTTTTCTGACCTTCTGGTTGTACAGGCCACTTCTGTTACAGAAATGCTCCATTACACCTGGATTGGATATCTGCACATGTGGGACCCAAGTAAGTCAATTTCAATGTATTCTCAGCTCTCCCCTGCTGTCTTTTTCTTAAAGACACAATGTTTTCCACTGTGCTCTTTTCTGTCCTGAAAAAAAACCCACCACTAATCCTGATATGAAACTGCCTTCTACTGGTCCACAGATCAGCTACAAAGACCACTGGCAGTGCTGGTCCTTATTCAGAGAAGGTTCACAGGGAAGATTCAAGCTAAGGAAAAAGGATGATTAAGAAAATGTCTCTTTAGATTATGAAAGAGATATCTGAGGTCTGTAAAATCATGAGGATGGATAGTGATGGATGAAATCATGCTGGCTGGGGAAGATCAGAAATGGTTTTTCACCCCCTCGTGCAGGTAAGAGGCAGGAAGCTTTGCAGTATGCTTCTAAAGATTTGCATGCTGTAAAGGGAGGCTCTGCAAGGTTGCAGAAAACAAACCTTCTGAGGATTCCTGAATACACAGAAACATCTCTGGCCTAGAAAGTTGCTGAGCCACAAAGGGCTGGGAACTGAAAGACTAGAGAAATGTTGTACATGTTGCCTTGGTTTTAGACACTTCATATACACTTGTATTTTGGCACTGTTGGAGAAAGAAGTTTGTTCTGATCCCACATATTGCTGCTATAGTCATACTCAGGGGCTGACAGTCAAATCTGCATGGCTGGTGTTATAGGCTGCTGTATGTGCTTCGCTTTTGAAACAGTCTTCAAAGGCCCTTCTAGTCGGGGCCTTGTCATATGATTGCAGCAGTGCTGATGTATTTGTTCATTCATAATATTTCTGTTTCTGTCACCTATAATGTAAAAAAAAAATATCCTTCTATGACCAGTCAGCTCTCAGTGCCTCTGCTCAGAGAGTCATTTGTGCCAACTGCCCTAGTGTTTTCTTGTGAGAGAGACAAACATCTCCTGCATGGGGAACCAACAGCTCTTTTTATACAGGACACCAAACAGACAGCAGAAAGGGCACACAGCTGACAGGCTGTTCCATAGATTATCAAAGGCAACTGCCTGCCAGTGCCTTGACCTAATGCTTTGGTCAGGCCACATATTTCATTCATGTGTGATTTCAGAGGTGCTTTTTGAAGGTAAAACCTCTTTTCTCAGCTAGTTGCTCTGAACGCAGGACTCTAAGTCTCTGTAGAATACTCCACTCTTTTTAATGATTTGTGCCATGTTACTTACAGAGTTCTTTTTCCCAGCACTGCAATAAAATGGTATTTCCCTCTCTTGTGCTTTCTTCCTACTACTGTACTTTCAAGTTTTGTTTTGTTTGTTCAGTGTTGTCTTGATAAATTCAATATTGTTCTTCCTGCTTTCCTCTCTCATCTTTGTCTTTATTGTTGTCCTGATTTAAAAAAATCTGCTTTATTTCTTGAGCTTAAATCTCTGTATCTGCCTTCTTATCTCTTGCAGTTGCCTTGTTTCCTCAGATACATCCCTGGCTTTTATCCAGCATCTCATAGCCTCTGTTGGCAGCTTTCTGCTAAGCGTTGTCTGTTTCTTCCTTTGTAGCACCATTGTTCAGGTGGGTCTTACTCTGTGATTTGCTGGCTTGCATCACTCAGGACAGCGCACTAGAGTTATGCAAGCACTGGAATTTTTTATTTAAAAGCTGTAAGGTTAAAAAGTCTAAAAAAGGAAGGGGGTGAAAAAGAAGGATGGCCAAAGCAATACAATAAGCACTAATCAAAGTTTACTGCAAAAAGAATCTGCTGGACAACAGCTTTGGTCTGCAGGAAATACAGGGAGGGGTGTGTGTGAGAGGAAATCTCCATATTGTATCAAATCAGTGTGGCTCTAAGTCTCCCCAGCTAAGGGCTCAGCCCTGGTTGTTAATTCATTTATCTTGCTCAGAGGCCTATCATCTGCAGAATATTTCAGTCATTTTGCAGCTGGGGAGGGAAACCTGTTGGGGCAGATTTATGTGTCCACGCAGAGGAGTATGGCTATTGTGAACCTGCCTGTGCCCAGGTGTGCGGGTGGAGCTGCTTCCCTCTCCCATGGGCAGGCAGACAGTGGCTCCCAGGGATGGTTGAGTGGTCATGGGGGAGGGCTACAGGCTTGTGGCAGATGGTGCTTCCTGCTCTGAGAAAAGGGCAGGAGGGGGACTGCTAGCTGCTGGAGCTCTCTCTGAGCTTTCAGCCTCCCAGGGCTGCTCCTGGGCTGACTCACTGTCATCACCTGCTGCCGTCTCAGGGCTGGGCCTGGGGGTATGATCTGAGCCATGATTTGTTGATGAAAGGATCTCATAGTACAGCAAGTCTGAGTTACTGACCCCTGAGCCCTATTAATTAAAGGTTGGTAATCCAGGGAGAGGGGGACCTGAAAAATCACGTTTAGTCCTATGTAAACACTGGTTGTTGGAGGCCACTGTTTTCACATGCTGACACTAGGGGAGACTCCAGACAGACCAGCACAGTTAGCAGACAGAAACCGGCCTTGTAAATCTGAACTGCCAGCTTTTGCGACATGGAACAAAAATGTAATAGTTTTAACCAAATGTATGTGTCATAACTTGGTGACCTCAATGAATACACTTTAATTAAGTCCTTTTGTTGCTTTTCACCCCTTTTCCCCAAAGCAATTCCAAGGTTTTGAAAGGAGCCAAACAAACTCTGTTGTGATTATTATGTATCTGACAGAACTGTGAATGACCCACAACGATAAAACCACAATATACCAGCTCCTGTCTTTGGCTTTTAGGCAGGACTAGCTGTAGCCATTACTGGGGTAATGAGAACTTCTCAACTCTGTGTGATGTGTTGCAGTCATCCCTCAGGGCAAAGCTGTGTACCAGCTGCCCTGAGCCTGCACTCTTCCTCTGAAATCAGGGGGCCCAAGCGAATGCATATCAGCTCAGGATTTGGCCCAGAGACATTTGCCTTTGTCTTGGGAAAGGGACATTCTGTAACTATCATTCGAGTTGGAAACCTAGCCTAAAGGCATGAAGCATAGATCACAGAAGCTGCAGGTGGGATGTAGCTATGGAAGCCCTTCAAACAAGTTTGAAAAAAAAAGTTCAGAAAGCCTGGGTGATGTAGAAGATGCAAAATAGGGGACAGACAAAAGAAGCAGGGAGAGAATAAGGAATGCATGGGAACAAAATCCAGGCCAGGGAAATAGGAAAACAGTGAGAAAGAGCAGGGCTTTGTGGGAGGTGAGGATCTCAGCTGTTAGCTGGGTTTCAATGCTGCGCACCTGAGCAGGAAGTGGGAGAAGGAGAGATTTGGAACTTGGAAGTGCTCATTTCCCAACAGGGATAATAAGATAAAAGAGGACCAGGAAGTCTCAGCAAGGTGGTAACTGGTATGGGTATGATCTGAGGCAAAGGGCTATCTATGAGTGGGACTGGTGGAACATGTTTGAGATTTCCTTGCAGAAGCAGGTGGGGAAAGGAGCTTGGTTGAACAGGTAATCATTCTGCTTTGCAGACCTACGAAGACTATTCTGAACTCAGAAGAGGATCACAGAGAGTCAGACCATTGAAAATAACTAAGTGGATGATCTCATTCCATTATTTTTAACTCCATATACCATTGATAATTAATTTGTCTGACACCATATTGATTTTCTGTCTCTTGTTTTATTGTCAGTGTTTTGTTTGCAACATGTAACTGGTAAAGTTACAATTAACCTGCATAGACCTGTACAGACCTGTACAAACCTGTACAAACACAACTGTGCATGTTTCAAAGCACACTATGAATATGACTCCTTGAAATGATGCTTACAATGTACAGTAAAATATACTAATGAAAAAAATTTTGAGTGGGTCTTTTGGTGGATGTGGGTAGAGCTAGAACTAATGCTATACTAAGTTTGGTTTGGGGAACACAGTAGATACCTCATAATGAAATTATTCCTGTTTCACCCATATCTAGGACAAAAGAGCTGTACAAAATATTCTTCTGTAGATTTTTTTTACCTAACTGATTAGCATTTCTAAGGGAATACTTGTGTCCAAGCCAAATCAGAATACTTTACATTTCTTAAAAGAACTTCCCTTCTGATGACATTAAAAACCTTGATATGCATATGCTAAATATATGATTCTCTGTTTTTTCTTGGTGATGTGACATTGTCTTCATTATCTTACATGTAAGCTGTCTTACCTCGAGTACAATTAATTTTGAATGTCCAGGATAGCTAATATATGTATTTACACACACATTGTTCTCCTTCTTTGACTTAGGTTTTCAGTCCCACACGTGAAACTCTATCAGCAGGAACAGCAGCTCCTTTTGGTAAATTGCTGTCATAGCTTCACCCTCACTATGTAAGTAAAACCATGCCCTGTCTCTATAACCAAAATGCTAAATCCAAACAACTAGCAGTGGTCTCCTGTGCACCTTGGCTTCTTCGCTATCAGTTCTGTATGTCAGGATTGCTTTGCCTTGCCATCAAAATGCACAGGGTCAACGGAAGACTGTCCCAGAGAAGCACCTCCCAACCATGATGAGAGTGCTCCCATGTCCCCTTCCCCTCCCAGCTGTTCATTCTCCTGCAACTGAGATATCCAGACCCTCTAAAATGTATAACCCATCTGCAATTTCCCTGATGACTGCCCAAAACTGCCCTGCTGGCTGTCAACACCTCTCAATACATCCTGGACAAGCTGACTAAACATCCTCCCTCCTCTCATGATACATGCCAGCAATCATGGCCATGCAGTATTGTCACATCTTGTGACAGCTCCTCCTGGATATTACGTTACTGGTCTGGAGGTAGCTGAGTCCTTAAGTTCTGTGAGGATGAGTAGGCTCCTAGCTCTGAATCCCCAGCCTCTGAGCACATGAGAGTTCAGTCTTAGTCACCCAAGCTTCCTCCTGAAGTTAAATGCTATGAAAATTTGTTTCAGAGGTTGTTTGGAGTGTTAAATAGAGCTACAGGAGCTATATTTTCTCTTGTTGTCATGGCTCATAGTAGATCATTAACTTTTTTAATTTCTGATCAGAAATGGGCCAAAGCCAGAACTCTTCACTCGAAATCTCTGGGGGACACCTGAGATTTATCCACTGAAGTTTGTAGAAAGCTACGTAAATGGTGTTCTGGTGGTGGTCACTGACAGTTTTGTTCTTCCGGCTCAAGAGAGCACTCTTGGGTAAAGCTTGTCTGTGAACAAAACACAGCCTTAAGGAAGCTCTTCATCTATTAAAACAAAAGCTTAAGAAGCTAAGGACCGTCATAAGCTTCAGTCTTCCACTCCAAGTGTGAGACATGCTCTGTGACCTTGCTTTATCCAGTATGCAGCAACATGTGTAGACAAAACCAGAAAAAAACCCACAACTAGGAAAACAAGAGGCCCGGCGCCACATACTCCTCCTCCATGGGGAGATGATGAGAGAACAAAGAACATGTGATGGATGTGAGACACATCACATAATGTGATGTCCTCAGATACTCAGATGAGCAAGTATCCAAATTTTGACAGGACAGAAAGACACCTGAATTTCTGCAATAGATTTCAATGGAAAGGGAAGATGCTGGGGTGAGTGACTCAGTGCCACAGTACTCTTCTTGCAGTGATTGTTCATGGATCATCAAATTTAGTGGTTAGTATAGACATGTTTTCTTCTGGACATTTCATGGCATTCCTGACTTAATTAAAATCATGTGTCGTACTGCTGTGCTTTTTTTATTTTTATTTTTATTTTTTCTTTATTTTTATTTTTTTTTATTTTATTCTTCCTTGTATGTAGAATGTCCTAGTTTGACTGCTGGTCTGGTGGCTATTTTCCAGGAAAACTGTTTTGTAACAGCTGGCACATGTTCCTTAACTTTAGCTCATAGACTATCAGAGTTGAAAGTCTGCCTGCAATCATGTAATGGAGAAAGGGCATGTTTTTAACTTACATAGTGAGGGTGAAGCTATGACAGCAAATATCACTTTTCTTACAGGGAAAACTATAGATAGGCAAAAAGAAAAAGAAATGACTGAAGGAAGAAATTCTTCACTTCTGCTCCCACATTGAGTGACTGGAAATCTGTAAGTGCATATTGCTGGTACCTGCTGTGACTACTTGCCTCTGGGAGGATTAATAATAACCAATTCCAATACTTCCCAAAATGAGGAGCTGTTTTCAGTGGGGAAAACAAATTTCTTAGTTGCTTTTTGGAAGTGGACCTTTGAAGAGAACCCCTCTGAAAATGAAACTTCAGACAACCAACAGCTATCAGTTAATACAGTCTCACTTAAATCTCACAGGGAGAACTGAAATGATAAAGGGTTTTGGGAATTTGCTGCCTGTAACCATCAGACATATCAGATCCAATTCCAATCTTCAGCCATTGTAGTATTGTAGAGATTGTTGAATGCAATGCTTTTTACAAATTCTGATATTCTGGCTGTGTGATTTTTCAGGGAGTACAGGACAGAATGGATCACCGGGCAAGAAATGTTTGTGATAAATTTAGGGGAAAACAATCAGTGGATTTCTTTGTCCCTCTGAGTATTGCCTCATTTGGTGGGGTTTGGGAAGCTGTGTAATGGGAAGGCCTGACAGCGTTATTGGTTAGCACAGGAAGGAGTTGCCTGTCACCTTTACTTCCTCGGCTGACCCCTCTCCCATGATTTACATTGTTCTAACAGAAAAGGCCAACAATTCAGGACATTTTCAGCTTACTTGTCTCTCTGAATTTGAGTTGACACACAGCAAATTCTGGCCTCAGAAGCCTAAGCCTGGCTTTAATTGCTCCTCTATTGCAAACTGTCCTTGGTGCCTGGGGCTGAGAGTCAGAGGCTCTGCTCACCTATGGCAATGTGCTGTTGGGCAGGCATGCTGTGCATATCCAAACCTGTTCACCCTGTTTGCTTGTTCTGGGGTCCTCAGCCCCTCAGTTTCATTCACTTATGTTCCATCCTCCCCTGCAGAGTACAGCTGGCTTCCTGGGTGACATCTCCAACCAGATACCTGCTGAAATGAGACATGCTCTTCTAGCATAGATCTAGTCTGCCTAGTGTAAAGATTCAATCTGGAAAGCAGGCTCTAAGGCACATAATTAAAAAGGAAGTTGAAAATTATTTAAACATGAGTCTTAGCAGGGGAAAGCTGCAATCTGAATGTGTGCTTCAGCACACTGCAAATATTTAGCGGCTGTAGATACATGAAATGAATCCACTGGCTTGGCTTCCTCTTGGAGGTGGGTGCCTTGATACGGTGTGTGAGCTGCAAACTCAATTGACAAGTAGGAAGGCATAACCCTGCTTAGCTGCAAAAAATGGGACATCGTAAGCAGTGGGATAGTCATCTGCCTTCTTGCAGTCAGTATATTTGGGTTCATTATCAGATGGGTTTATTATGGCAGGTTTAATGCTTGTACGACTGTGGCTGAGTGGAGTCTGGTTGGCTTAACACACTGGCACAGTGTTAATGTCTACCCACATTACAGCATATAGACATGCTATGTCATTGTTCCTACGCTGGGCAGAGGTTGGTCTCAACAGAAAAGCTAATTTGAACCAATGTAATTTTCTGTTGTAGATAATAAGAAATGAAAGTGTTAGATTTTGGGTCACAGTGTACAAAAAACACGATAGAAAAAACAGCATGCATTGTTCCTGCAGATAAAACCAAAATAAACAACAAAACAAAGGCCTGCAGAAGCCAAAGAAGCTGCTAGAGAAAACGTGAAATCCACTTAAAAGAGAAAAAAAGCAATAAGTCAGCACAGCACTAACAGGTAACGCAGAAGGTGACAAATAACATGTCTCTTCAGAACCCCAGACAATGCCTTCTCTTTTACAGCTGTTGTCATTTCATTTGAAGGACATTAGTAGCTTCATCTTTACTGCACTCATGGGAAGAAAGGAGAAAAGGCAGCACCTAGAAGTTATACTTCCCTGAAAGGGAGTGTTAAGGGTTATTGGGTAAGCTAAAAAGGTGAACAAAAAGTGAAGTGATGTCCTTGGTGTTTGATGTTCAAACACAAAAAGAGAGACAGCCAAAGCAGTGCATAGTTCAGGTTTTAGTCCTTCTTTCATATACACTGTCCTCTCTCACGAGGCACTTCTTGAAAGCAGAGGTTTTGAAGATATCAGATGTAAATGTATCACATAAGCAGCCTATCAAAACACAGTATCCCTTCTTGGGAAGCCGCCTTTCCTAATGTGCTTTTTTTTAGAGTACATAAAACAGCAACATTAAATCTGATTAGCAGAATTTTTTATATACTTTCATTTCTCATCCACTGTATAACTTAACATATTTCACACCAAGTTTTCTTTTGTAGTTTCTATGAGCTTCCAGCTTGCTTGGAGAATGAAGGTATTTTATTCTGCGTTTAAGAGTTACTTTTTTAATGCCAGTACTGTACAAAGTCTTGTGTTTACCTTGCAGGCATCTTGATGTTGGTGCCAATGCAATTTATTTTTGTGATGATAAAAGACTGGCTTGTACTTAGTTCTTCTGTAAGCAGAGTGTTTTGAAAGTATGTTCTGATGTTTACTGGTTGTTTGTCTGCTATGTTCCATTCCATATCCTGCTGACTGAGTCTCAGTACCACCTTCATTTTAATGTCCTGAGTTTGTAATATTGTGTATCTATGATATTTGTGAATAATATGCCCAGCCACTGCTCTGTGAGACAACTGAAGCTTTATCTTATCAAGACACATATTTTCCTCACAAATACATTATTTCCCCTGAGATTACATTTGATCCCAACAGGGTCTCCTGATGGTAGTTTTGAGATGTTGCTAGTTCATCACCTATTTTTATGCTTTGGACTTTGAGTTTCAATTTTTGTCTTACTTATCCTTTCACTGTTGGCTCTAATAAAGCTCTAACAACACAGGGACTATCTGCATTCATCTAGATATCAACCTGGTAAGGTCTTGTATGGGAGCAATCGTCTCTCTGTTTTTTTCCTTCTCATTGAGGTTTCCTGTAATAGGCTGGAAATTTTTTCCTTTCTCTACTTGACCAGCTTGCACATGTCTTAGTAAATTGTTCCGACATTGCTAACAAACTAGCATCTATTGTCTGAAATTACACAGTGTGGGATAACATTCATGATGAAATGCTTTACTGTTTTGTTTGGGATGGTCACTGTGGTAGTGTCTGACAGTTTGTCTGTTTCCAGGAGGACGGTTTTATATTAAACAGTATAGCATGAGCATATCCCTTGTTTTGACCAGATAATTTTTTTCTTGAGATGCTGTTCTCTGCAGTGCCCTGGCCAGCCTCCAAGTCAGGGAATAATTTTCTTTCTATAAAAATCCCTCTTGAAGTTACAAACAGTTGAGTTCTAAAGACTCTTGAATTTAATTTGCCAGGATGAGGAAATGTCAGCTTAAGATAATGAGGAGAAAGACTGAGATTTTTCTTTCTTCTTTTTTTTTTTTTTTCCAGATTTTGAGGAAATAGAACTTAAGTTTTTATTAAAAATCTGCAAAATGTTTTGGAATGTTGAACATTTTTCTCCTATTTTTTTAACATATCCTGTCTTTCAGGCAGCTGTTGGGGTGCGTATCTCACAAATCAATCTGTACTTCTATTGCAAAAAAAGATGTTATGGGATTGAACTCTTTCATCATCCTGTAAATCATGTTTTTCAGTATAATGAATGATCAATTTAAAATAGCATTTTTTTATTTAATAGACATTTTAATTAAAAGTTCAATTTTATTAAAAAATGTATTCATAAAAAAAAATTCTCTTCTAATTCCCTCAGTTTTCACTGACTGAACTGAGATTTTGTCTTCATGCAAATCCTTTCGAAAGAAATTTTTTTCAATTTTCTTATTGCATAACTAAAATTGCCCAATCATATCCAGTATTCAAGTAAAAGGTTTGCAAAATGTCTGCAATGAAGAAGGAAGATATGATTTATGAGCAACAAATGGCTTGTATTTGAGCAAAGAAGCCTGTTTATCAAGACTGTATGAAATCCCAAGTCACTGGAAAAAAACCAACAAACAAATGCACGCTGGTGGTGTCACGAGAATGAAAATGGAAGTAGGAAACTTAAGTATGTCTTGCACTGTATGGAACAAAATAGTTAAAGGTTGACATGCTATTTTTTGGAACGAGAAAAATGGAATTAGTGACAAGTCCCTTTGAGATCCTTTGGGATGGAAGATGGCACACAGTGGCAGGATGCACAGTATTTGATGTATTATTATAATCTTTCTAATTGTTCCGAGAAATAAAATGTACTTTGCTTGCCATCCTGTCCCTCAAATTTCCATCCCCTCTTAGAATATGCATTTGAACAGTATAAAATGATGTTTTGGCAAGCCTTGTTGAAGATAATTACACAGACACTTTATTTAGGTCAAAGCAACTGAGACTACAGTTTCTTCTTCCAAGTTCCTAGAGATTGTTATTTTTGCAGAGGGGTCATCTGCATAACTTAGAAATGAAGAGGCCCTTGCATTCTATATGAGGCATATTTTTTTTTCCCTGTTGCCTTTGATCTGCACAGAATGAGGAAAACCTTCTCCAGTTTGAATTTCAGAATGACATGAATTCTGACTTTGGAGAATCATAGTGTGCTAGGAGGAAAAGGGAGAGCTGGTTAATCTTCTACAATGTTTTCTGTAAGAAAGGAAGGAAATAACTTAATACCATGTTGTAACAACAACTGTGTTGTGTGTGCGGGTGCACACGTGTGTATTTGAGTGCACGCATGCTCATGCCTCCAACTTTGTGGTTGGATTTGGCACAGAGAGCCCAACTAATAAATAAAGCTCTGACAGGTTGTGTTAATAATTGCTACTCTTGGAAAACCACTTTCGTAGGCTTTAGTTTGTAAATCTCATGCATTACTCAGATATTTAGCGCTCTCCTTCTGGGGAAACATTTTGTAAACCACATGTGTAATTTCTCCTCTGTAAACAGAGCAGGAGAACCTAATTTTGGGGTTCTCCAGATTTACAAGGTAAATTTACAAATTTGCAAAAGCCAGTCCCAGGCTATGCACTAAAAGTTGCAATTACTGATGCATCCTAAATAGAACATGAGGCATATTTTACAAGAATATTGCCAGTAAGCAGTTATCTTGTGTGATGCATAAGCATAGGAAAAGCTACAGCAATTCACCCATCATCCAATTCAGTGATGTTTCAGAAGACATGAATTTGGCTCACTCTTTTCTCATGCAAAAGTAACTCACTAAGAGTACTTGGATGACATACACGTTGATATTTTCTAAATAAGTTAAGACCTATGATCCCTTCATGCTTTTCTGTGAGCTATATATCTGATGTGTTCCATACAAGATTATTAAATAACAGGACATCATGGGCAGAACTCCTTTAGTCCCTGACATTACAGTAGATGATTTCCCTATGTTTTTATATAGGACCTATAGAATACCTATGTACTTATATCTATGAAAGCATAATCACATATTTTATGTGTATTTTGTAATAATTGTGTTTTAAAAAGATATTGAGTTCATAGGGTAGAGTATTTATTAATATCAGAAAATGTCAGAAAAGCTCTTGCTGTCCTGAGACTGCTAGCTGAAAACAGCTTTTTTGTATTGTCACAGAACTCCAAAAGTCCTTCTGTAAAACTGCAGCTGTGTGGTGCTCTTCGGCTGACAGCCTGTGCAGTGTGGAGGGATGGTATCAGGCTCCTGCTGTTACTTACCAAGTGATTCCCTTCTTGGCTTAGTGCTAGGGGAATATTCTCCTTCAGTTATCCTGGAGATTATATATATATACATACATATGATTTCATTTTTTTTGGAAAATAATGGAATCTTTCTTTTATCAGAAACAGGAGAAATTTAGCATACAATTAAGTTTATTTTGAGGTGCTTTTTTTTTTTTTTTTTTTTGAAAACGTATGTGCTACAGGCATGCTGAATTCCATTGCATCTTATGCTACTTATTCTTCAGAATTGTTTTCCATTCTTACATTTCCTGCCTTATAATAGGTGTAGAAGCAGAGGAATCATCTAAGACCAAAAGGAAAAGAAGGAAAGGAAAAAAAACACCTTTGATAAGGTGATGGAAGTTTACACAATCCTTTATTTACTCAATCAGAGGACTATATGGCTGTCCTGTGAAGTGGAATCATTTAATTAGGAGATGGTACAAGTATTCAACCGAAGTGCTACAGCTAAATTCTGTAATTGCCACATGGAGCATTAACTGTATCTTCTTGTATGCTGTCTGCTTCTATAAGATTGCATCTGTATGATCTATTGTGCCATCAATATTCTCATATTCAATGGAAACTTCAGTGAGACCGCAACCTTGTCAGACCCCTGAATAATTTGGACTTGAGTTGGTTACAATAGGATCGATTATTATTAAAGAAAATTATTGCAAGTTTCATCTGCCAAAATTAACTTTTGATGAATATTCATTTAGTAGTTTAGACTGAAGTATCACATGATCCAGAGTGACTGTGTTTTAAGATGGCAAACAAAATTAAACGATGGTAACTACAAAATAGTTATATAGAGGGGAGAATCTTCCCTAAAATTCTCATCTGTTCATGTCTGTATATTTATGGACAGGATGGTATAGGTGTCCAGAGATGTTGAAATAATTTTGAAGAGTTGTTTGAAAGGATCAGCTCAAGGAAGCGAAAAGAAGCACTATGAATTACTATGTAAAGGATAGAAGGAAAATAGTATAATTATGCTATTATGCATGTTCATGACATATCTGTATCTTAAGTACTGCATGTAGTTATGGTTATTCTATCTCGAAAGAGACAAAGGTAACTGAAAGAGAGAAACGTGATGTGTTTTGCCAGCTGCAGGAATGCCTTCCATGCACTGTGGATTAGAAAGGGTTAGAACTTTTAGCTTGGAAAGAGCTTCTGAAGCAGTAAGACGGAAGTCAGTAACATAACTAATATTGCAGAGAATGTGATTAAGGAAGGATTAGGCTTTGTTTTTCACAATCCAGTGAAATTAATAGGGTTAAACCAAAACCTTTTTTTGTGTGTGGTGCGTAATCAAAATTGGGAATGGGCTTGAAAAGTGGACTTGAAAAGTAAAAATGAGTTAAAAAAAGAAGTAGGCTTATTAACTGAAGTCCAGAGGTGTTTGTTAAACCGTATGTTCCAGAAGTAAACTCTCCTTCGCAGGGTCTTTAAAACTGACTGAGGGAATCTTGGCAAGTAAACTGGATCCAAAGCCTAACCTGGAGATCCACCTCTGCTGCTTCCCCAAGTATCCATCACTGGGCACAGGCTGGGCAGATTGCTGTCTGATTCAGGATGAGTGTTATGTTCTTATGCGTTCAATGCTTAGAAATCTTGTTGTAAATTTATTTTGTTATTTTTATTAGCTTTTCTTTTTGCCATCTTGAGACCTTTTGTGTGCTGCTCTTCCCACACTCCTAAGTCTGGTCAAACAAATCTGGGACACAGTCCCTGTGCTAACGAATTTGAGTATAAAAACAAGCTGTGGGAGAGTCCACAGGAGCTTGGAGAAGTGACTTGCTTTTGCTCACACAGCACTGAATGCTAGTCAGGAATAACTTTATCTATCTGTGGTGAGTTCTTGACCTTGTTAAAATCAATGGTATAACTACTTTTGGCTGCAAAACAGTTAGCTCTTCACCCTTTGTAATGGAACTTCTGTAGACATTAGTATACTGTATTCTGAATTATGATATATATTAGAATAGGCTAGTCCAGGCTAGAAAAGTAATTAAAGACTGCTCTTTCCAAGTAATGGAAGCCTATTTACCTTACTTTCAGAAACTCTGAACTGCTTCCATCACTGTGTGTGATACTTATCACAAGCTGCCTTGGTGATTATTCAGTAAGGAGCTGCAGTTCTGAACTAGAGCTCTGAGAACTCAGGAGAGGCAACAGACAGTACTTAAGAGACAGCGTGTACCCAGCAAAATCAGTTTTAAAATGAGTTCATCCGTTTTTTCAGGTATATAGATTCCTGCTCTGCATATCAGTGCTCCAAGTCTTACTCTGTCTAAATTTTCTACCTGCATGTTAACTTCAGCATGGAAAACCCCTGGGGAATATAGAGGTGCCTGTGAAAGGGCGACCTGGATGTTCTTGATTACAAGATGTATATCTCAAATAGAGTAGGAATGATTTTAATCCAGATTATGACATTTGTATTCTTTTCAAGTTAGTCTGAATAAGGGAAAACTTATTAACATCTCAAATCTACAGCAGAAAAATTATTTTCCATATCAAGATAAAAATCTTCAGGTTAATTTTAAATGTTACATATTTGGTTTTTTCTTGGTTTGCTTTTTCTTTATGAGATTCTCTTGTCCCAGTGTGTTTCATGAATAATAATCTGAAGCCTTCAAAATAACAATAGCACTTGGATTTTCTTCCACATTAACTGGACTACATTTTTTGCACACATGCTAGAGATTTGGAGCCACATCCTTGTGAAAACTAAATCAAAGGAGCTTTGTTGATTTACACAGCCTGAAGACTTTTCTCTGTGTTCTGGGCTTTGCTGCTAGCCCCAGATTTCATGCTACAAGAAACCATGAGAGTTTCCATCATCACTGTGTAACTGGCTCTATGCTTCCAAAAGCTAGGAGAACAAGAAATACAAATGGTCTGGAGAATATTAGTACTAGAAATTGGTTCAAATTTAGTAGTACAAAGTGCAAAGTACTTCACTTAGAAAACAATAACAAGAATTTCTGCTGGAAAAAGGAGACTCAGACAGAGCAAATGACTGCACCTCAGACACTGCAGGCTAATACAGAGATGTGCCTAAGCCACTGGCAATGATATGGCTGTTAAAAAGGGAATGAAGGGTCAGGTAACACATACCTCACAGAAATAGAAAAATATTAATGATACTATGTCGGGCATCAGAAGGATCTCCTCTGGAATGCAGTGTACAATGCAATTCTGCTCACTCTTACTGAGTGAAGATTAAATTAAGTGGGGCAAAAATGTGTATGTGAATTTACTGGGAAGAAGGCAGGAAAGCAACCTGTCTCAAGAGAATAGATGGAAAAAGCTCAACAAGAGATGCTAGTGTCCTGCCTCAGCCCTTGTGCCTGAGAGCACAACTTCCAGCTTCAGAAGCAAAAATGGTATAAAAAAAATCCAGACCACCATCCTCTGGTCAGACAATGGTTGATAGCTATGTGTAGACCCCAGAAACAATTGTTTCTTATGCCCTTTGAGATTTCACAGCTTGCTTTCTCACAAATGAATTTTAATACATTCGTCAGTCTGCTTTAGCTAGGAAAAGTAGCATACAGTATGCCATACTGAAACTATTTCCTATCCGCTCTCCATATGGATACCGTCAGAGTGAGCTGCTTCACATAAAGATATTCTTAGTGGGAGCATAACAGCATCTGCGTGAGGATAGAACAGGAGATTAATTTTCCCTAACTGTAGGTGCCTAAGGTGTTTCACATAGAAGCCTAGTCGTATCCAGGGGTTAATCAGATTTTAGGTGGGTTGGAACACCCTGGGGAGATGTCCTTTTCTTGACTAGACAGTGTGATTTGGCACTTGGATTTGGTGCCTCAGATAGTGTCTCTGTAACATCTCATAGGTGAATCCCTCCCCTTTGTGCAGGATTACAGGTGTGCTGCGAATTCTCATCTCAATGTAAACTGACTTCAAGATGAAGACGAAGCCAGCATCAAAGAACAAAATCAATGGTTGCTTTGTCACTGGTTTGAAGACAAGAGGATTAGGTTTAAATTAACATTCATACCCAAAATATGGATTCTCAAAATGTATACTTTGCTATGAATCCCTACTTTGCTATGAATCCCTTCCTCTCGGGGTGAGAAGACAGTAGTTAACTCATTCTAAATTTCTTTATTGGTCGCTTCTACATGATTAATTCAAGCCTCTGAGGAAGAATTACTTCCAGGTTGACTTTTCCACCGGTTGGAATCTCTCCTGTCAGGATTATGAAGCTGTCTCCCACACAGTTTAAAAGGCTCTTTGATGTAGCCTGTATCTTGCTTTAGCTGCACAGTAAATACCTGGAAATTAAACTCTCCAATGGGGAGGGTATCCTGTGGTTACACGTATCTTGAGACTTGGTCCAAGAATTATTATTCTTGCTTTCCTCCAGTCTTGGTGATCTATAGTGCTTACCTTCTGTAGATTCTCCTTTGATTTTCATTCCTTTTGTCTTTATCCAAGAATTTCACTACCCTGTTCTCCATTTTCATATTGTCGTCTGCTGGCATTGGAGATGTTTTTCACATACAAAACCATCCTTCCTGTCTCTTCCCTTTGTATCTCTTCTATATGAATTGAACCTGTCTGTACTGATATTCTGGTTATGAGAATCATTTTACAAGGTTTCACTTGCACTCATGCTTTCCATTATTTAGTGATATTTCTAGTTCTTCTTGCTTGTTTCCCATACAGAATTTCCATTCACATAGAGCCACTTTATGACTTTAGTACTTTTATTATTCATCTTCTATTTTAGAGCCTCAACTTCTGTCTTATTTTGTGTTTTAAAAGCACACACTTGAGTTTTTGGATTAAGTAAAAGCTTCTCCTTTCAGCTTGTTTTAAAGCCCACATAACAAGCCAATTTTATACCTGAGAAGTTGTCACTCTCTCTGTTTTAGTGGAGACCATCTAAGCAAAGCAGCCATCTCTCATCACAGAAGATAGCCAAATGCTCTTTGAGTCTAAACTCTTTTTCTCTGTGCTGTGGGAGAATATAGTGATCGGTGTCTTATATCTGTCTTAGCTTTTTTTTATTTTTTTTTTCCCCCCACCAATGCATTGTATTGGAAGGCTCTGTGAAAAAAAATAATAAAATCACCTGGGTTGATTTCAGCTTTGTTTCTTTCCCTGTTTCTCTTCCTTGATCTCTGAGGAGGTCTTTCATCTTCCCTAAACAAAATTATAGCTGTTCCTTAAGTCAGAGATTGCTTATCAGAAAAATCCCTTCCTTCTAAAGAAAAAAATGAATAGAACAAAACTAGATGAATATGAAACAAATGTTTCACGTTGCTGCAGTTATCAGTATGCTAATGTCCGTGCTCTGCAGTATTACTGTGGAAATACTGCGGTATTACTGTGGAAACGGTGATGTGGGTTACTAAAAGAAAGATGATCTACTGTCAAACGGCTGCCAAAACCAGAAGGGTCAATTTCTTTATGAGCCTTCCTATTAAAAAGAACAGCAGAAAACTGAAAGCCCAATCTGATTCATACTGTTGCAGATTTTGAGGGCTGAGCTCAAGCATCATAACAAAATCTCAGCCCCAGCACTCCAGGAGATGTTCTTTGGCTGCGCAGTTCACTGAAGGAATAAGCAGAAATATTATTTGTATTTTAACAGATAAATGTCAGTTAGCTGTTTTCCTGTTTTAACAGGGAATTTGAATGATGATTCCTGAGTTTCTCTGAGGTTGGTTCATTTAGCAGCACTCTGATATTTGTGAAATGCCACCTTTCTATGAATATAAGAGTTTGGCAAAGAACGAGAGAACTATTCATTAAAATTCAAAAGTACATAAATGACAAATAAGGAAGTAATTTAGAGGATGTGTTTGTCATGTGGGGTGTGGAAACAAACCAAGTAGCCTACTGCAACTTTGACTGTATTTGAAGTTATGTATTTAACTCATCCTTCTGATCCCAGGCTGGCAGGCGTCTGCAGAGGAAGCATTTTCAGTCCCGTGAGAGGCACCAGGTGTGCTTTGTACTGAGGTCAAGTACAAGGCCTCTAGACATGTTAAGGCCATGGTAAAGGCTGAAAAGCTGGGCCATCTGCTGCTCCATGGGGGTGATGGAAAACGTCAACACTGTCATAAACAAATGACAAAAGGGTAAATAGAGTGATGTAACCAAGAGCTTAATTTTTTGTATCTATTGACACTGGAGACCAGGAATAGGTGTTGTCCAACTGATGGCAATTTTTTTCTCAAGAAGACATTGTTAACTTTCCACAAGTATTAGGAGAGCTTACTTTGCCTCTGCTGTTCTTAGAGAGGGCATGCCTTTAGAAACCATCTTGAGCAGGGCAACTTGAGGAGGGCTTTTGCCTTGTCTGGGCTAGAAGCCCAGGATGCTGAATATTCGTTGGTATTTGTACTTGGAATAGACAGATCAAACCTATACTGGGATCACCTGTATATGTCAACTGCACTGTCAGCATCTAGAAACAGATTGATTTCTACTCAAGTTCATGTTATCTACCTGGCAAAAAATGTCTCAGAGATGTCAAAGCTTCCTTTGCACAAGCAATTGTCTTTGCGTGCCACTGCGATTGTGCATACTGCATTACATATCTGTGCTGCTGCCTAGAGTTTGCAAACATGCCTTAGCTCCCTTTTCACCGGCAATCGCTTGCATAGGAAAAGCTAATGAGTTCAGAGGCAAGGACTGAAAATAAGCAGTATCATAAAAAAATATTGCAGAAGCTATCAACCCTACGTACAAAGAAAGAAAAATATCAGTCTATTATTCTTTCTTCTAAACTCATTGGTACACACTAAATCAACGAATTACTTTTACCGGCTTGCATGCCATCTTGAGATACACAAACAGCACGGTAACTTCATTGTTCACCACGGTAATTAAGTCACTACATTATCTCATCACAGTGAGTCACTTAAATGGCATCACTGTTGCAAGATGGGAAAATTTTCCAAGCTGGAAAATTATGGGTCAGATTAACTCCTAGTGTAACATTCAGAAGTATTATGCCCTGGATACATCTGGCCCACCCTTTATAAATTAGACTGTGTTTAATGTGCTTTGGAGAGGAGATGAATCAGACCTGGTGTTTGGAAAAAAAAAAAGAAAAGAACCTGTCTCATGCTTTTAGTTTGCCCATTCCTTGGGGCAAACGGCTGTTGAAGTCATGGAAATAATCGCTTGTTTTTTCAGAAGAGGCCTACCTGGACTTTCAGCAGTAGATCACCAAGAGAGTGTATCTTCTGTACCAGGTCATGGGAGTTCAGTGCAGAGTTGTACAGTAGGAAGAGCATGCCTGCAGTCCCTTAAAGACATCAGACTGCTGTAAGTTAGCCATGCACATGGGCCTTCAGGGATAGCTGCAAGGTACTTAAAGCTATAACATCACACACAAAGGTCTGAGATGGGAATCGAGTCTAAAATATACAACTACATTTGAAACGTGATTTAAAACAGGCCATGAATATCTATTTTTTAAAGCCCCTGTGACTGATTTTTCCTTTTGACAGTTATTTTATTTTTAAAAAAAAGAAGAAAAAACACAAACTGTCGATACTGTAATATTTTGTACTGATGACTCGCATTACCCCTGAGTGACAGCTCCTTAATTCAGTTGCAGGAAAACATGGACATCAAGCCCAGGTAAACATTCGTTAACTTTTCTTGCCAGCCCTTTTAAAATGAAAGGCAGGGGGGAAAATGGCACCCAAAGTTGCTGCCAAATTTGTCAGCTCTGATCTTGTCCTGACTCTAAGCCCAAGCAGCATTTATCAGGTTTCATTTCTGAGGACACTGGTGAGTTCAAATCAAAGTGGGTGCCACTGTTTCCAGCAGGCTGGGGGCTCTGGCAACCACTGCCACAGTGGCATTCCCAGCTCTAAAGCACATGGAGCAAAACCCCTCTGTGGGTGAGAGTGGTGCTCTTGAGTTTTCATTTTGTGGAAAGAGTTAACTGTCTAAAGATGAGGGTTCAGGGAAGGAGAGTCTGAGCCTGTTGAACTTGTTTTTCTCCCTCCCAGAGCTGCCCAAGTTTACAGTCTGTGGCTCTATCCATAGGGCTTCAGGCAGCAATAAAAGGGAGGCAGAGAGGTTCCCTGACAAAAGCCTGAAACCCTGGTATCTCTTTTGTTTTCACCCTAGTCTATGGCCACTGACAACATTACTCCCTTACACCATGGATGGATAATAAGCCCCCTTCTCAGGAATAGAAAAGCTCTTATACATTTTAATGTGACCTTAGACAGTGCTTTTCAGAAATCACAGGCACATCTGACTACACTTGAGGTTGAATTGAGCTAATGGCATTCACCTCATCTTTAGATGCAAAATTGGAAGATAAAAAGACCTTGATGTGAAAAGGAAAGGGGGGTT
>JANRGW010028696.1:0-24487 GCA_024733675.1 Psilopsiagon aymara
AGCAGTTGATGTCATCTACCTGGACTTGTGCAAAGTGTTTGACACTGTCCCACATGACATCCTTGTCTCTTAAGTTGGAGAGACATCAATTTGATAGGTGGACCACTTGGTAGATAAAGAACTGGCTGGATGGCCGCATGCAAAGAGTTGTGCTCAATGTCTCAATGTCCAGCTAGAGACCAGTAACGAGTGGTGTCCCTCAGGGATCGCTGTTGGGGCTGGTCTTGTTCAGTGTCTTTGTTGGTGACATAAACAGTGGGATTGAGTGGTCCCTCAGCAAGTTTGCTGATGATACCAAGCTGTGTGGTTCGGATGATACGCTGGAGGGAAGGAATGCCATTTAGAGCAAGCTTGACACGCTTGTGAGGTGGGCTGATAGCCAACCTCATGGAGTTCAACCGTGCCAAGTGCAAGGTCCTTCAACTGAGTCAGAGCAGTTGCAGAAACAGCTACAGGTTGGACAGAGAAGAGATTGAGAACAGCCCTGCAGAGAAGGACTTGGGGATGTTGGTTGATGAGAAACTGAACATGAGCTGGCTTCAGTGTGTGCTCACAGCCCAGAAAGCCATCCATATCCTGGGCTGCATCAACAGGAGGGTGACCAGCAGGTTGAAGGAGGTGATCCTGCCCCTCTACTCGGCTCTCATGAGACCTCCCTTGGGGTATTGTGTGCAGTTCTGGTGTCCTCAACATCAAGAAGACATGGACCTTTTGGAACAAGTCCAGAGGGTGGCCACGAGGATGGTCAGGGGACTGGAGCACCTCCCTTATGAAGACAGAATGAGAAAGTTGGGGCTGTTCAGCCTGGAGAAGGGAAGGCTGCATGGAGATCTCATAGCTGCCTTCCAATATCTGGAGGGGGCCTATAGGGATGCTGGGGAGGAACTCTTCATTAGGGACTGTAGTGGTAGGACAAGAGGTAACAGGTTCAAAGTTGAACAGGGGAAGTTTAGATTGGATGTAAGAAGGAAATTCTTTACTGTAAGGGTGCTGAGGCCCTGGAATGGGTTGCCCCGGGAAGTTGTGAATGCTCCATCTCTGATGGTGTTCAAGGCCAGGTTAGACATAGCCTTGGGTGGCATGGTTTAGTGGGAGGTGTCCCTGCCCATGGCAGGTGGGGTTTGGAACTTGATGATCTTAAGGTCTTTTCCAGCCGTAACTATTCTATGATTGTATGATTCTAAGTTAGTGGTTGTTTTAATATGCTCTAGATGCATAATTTCTAATGCAGGTAAGTTTTATTTGTCATGAAGGTATTTTGAAAACAAAGGTTGTTCTTAGATATGGATGATCAATATTTAATTATTTGAAGGTTCAGGGTGTAGGCAATGCCTCAAGTGTACTTTGCAGGTCCTGCAATGCTTATTCTTTGAAACTATCAGTGCTCAACTCTTAAAATGCTAAGCTATTCCTTTTATAAATTCTTTTTAATGGAAGTGTATCACAAATTCAATAATAACCTCTCCCTCCCAGTTTGCAATATTGCTTCTATTCTTACTTTTGAGATAGAGTTCCTGTTTTAGAGTAAACTTACTTGAAGTATTTTGTCATTGATGAGAGATCTGGTAAGTTTTCTTTGATTTGTTTGAAGTGTTTTAGCTATCAGTTTCCTAGTTCAATGTTAATAAAAATGAAGGTGTTAAAAGCAAAGAAATTTTGTTGCAGTGAAGTCTTTCTTAGTATTAATTTGGTTAAGTAGGTTTGTTTGAATTTTTGTTGCCTATTGAGTAGTCTAAAATATCCAAAAGGATAAAATGTAATATTATAGCAAAAAGCTCTCACAGAAAACTGGAATTCTGTTAAAGAATTAAAGTTTCCCATAATTTAAAGTTTGACAGAAATCGAAAAAAATAGGTTGGTTTTAAACGCAGGGATCAGGTGGGTTGTTGGGTTGGGGTTTTTTTGTTTTGTTTTGGGTTTTTTTGTGGCTTTTTGTTTGGTTTTTGTTGATTGGGTTTTATTTTGTGGTTGTTTGGGTTTTTTTGGTTTGGTTTGTTTTGTTTTCCTAGAGATCTACAGTGTTCTGTAGTTCATTGCCAATTATTTTCCCAGGCTGATCCAAAAGAGTTGATTCAGATGGTCACAAAGCATGTCAGTCACTATGACTGTACAGCCTGGCCTGAAGAAGTCGCAACTTTGATTAATCAGCTGCATTACTACAATGAGCGACTGCTGGACTTCACTCAAGCTCAGATTCTGCAAGGACTTGGCAAAGGAGTGGATGTGCAGAGGTTTACAGCAGATGGACAGTACAAGAGAGAAACAATACTGGGATTGGCAGAGTAAGTAATATCTATTATGTTTATTTTCTTTAAAATGGAATTTAAGCTTTAAATTAGTTAAGTAAATTGAAAGTAGTGCTGACCTTTATAAGGGTTAAGTTACTGGCTGCTTTAGATATTTACACAGTAATGCTGTTACAGTTGGAGACTTTCCTTTTCAACTACTCCACTTAAATGAAATGTTGCTCAAATAAATGGATAATAATTTTAAGTTACTGTAGAACAACTGTGGAATAACTGGAAGCTATAACTGTGTTTATTGACTGCTCATATTTAAGTTAATCAGGGACTGTTGTGGTTTAAGCCCAGCTGGTAACTCAGTGCCATGCAGCCCTTGGCTCACACCCCTCCCTTCGTCCCCCAGAGGGATGGGGAGGAGATTCAAAAGAATGTAACTTCCATGGGCTGAGATAAGAACAGTCCAGTAACTAAGGTATAACACAAATCACTATTGCTACCACCAGTAATAATACTGATAAGGGGAATGACAAGGGAAGAGAATACAGCTGCTTACCACCGGCGACCGATACCCAGCCCACTGGGCAGTGACCTGTCCCTTCTGGGTAACAACACCCCCCCCCCCCCAGTTTTTGTAGTGGGCATGACATGCTGTGGTATAGAATACCTCTTTGGTTACTTTGGGTCAGGTGTCCTGTCTCTGCTTCGTCCCGGCTTCCCCTCCTCCTGGCAGAGCATGAGACTCAGAAAGTCCTTGGTTAGACTAAACATTACTGAGCAGCAACTTAAAACCATCAGTGTTATCAATGCTGTTTCTAGGCTGAAAGTCATAAACACAGCGCTGCATCAGCTACTAAGGAGGAGAAAAAAGACTGCTACTGCTGAATCCAGGACAGTATCCACCCCTTATTCCATACCATTCACGTCATTCCCAGACCCCACATTTTCAATATACCATCACTCTTGTCTCATATATATACATATATATATCCACAGAGAGAGAGAGAGATCATTGCTTAGCGTATGGACCAATCCCTAGAAAGCTGCTGATTCCATCCGATCCATAATGTCGGGCTCCATCTCTTGTAACAGTCTTTCAGGACAGGAGAGAGAGTGTGATATAATCAATCTGCCAGGTCTCCCCATATTTGTACTTCAGCTATTGTCCTCCATACCAAAGAGGCATTAACCATTTAGTTTGCTTAATTGCAGCACGTTTCACACTCATGAGTAACCTGGGCAATAGTGACCATTGCTAAGTCCACCCCTCGATCATGAGTCCGTCTGTATGTTGCTTCTCTACCCTGATGTCCTGAGGTGTCATGGGCCCACCAGGCTCAAAATATTTCACCCATTCCTTCAGCAGTTTCTGCAACTTGTCGTCAGGGACTCCATGCAGCTGCCTTCCATCTCTGAAGCTTCCAAAGCACCAAAGGGGCCTGGTGAGCTAGATGCTTCCCCATACTGTCCCACACACCCTGCCACTCATGGCTGTCCAGCCTGGGGGAAAGTCTCTTGGTTCTCCTATATCGTTGTCTAACCCTAGACAAGACCCAAACCTTACTCTGCTTAACTTTCGAGATCAGACAAAATGGTTGTGGGTAAAACACACTCTGTATGTGTGCCAGCATGCTGATCCCCATCACAATCAGCAGGCAGGTCTCAAGGATACCGAAAGGCCATTCAAAACCTTCAGAACTCTCAAATGATGCTGCTGTACTTGTCACTGGGGCTGGTGTAGCTGCTGTGCTTGGAGTTGGAATAGCTCTGTTGACTGCTGCATTCAGAGTTTGAGTAGCTGCTGTACTTGTCACTAGGTGTGTGGGAATGCCTGCCTCATAGGCTGATCACTCGAGGAGGGGAAAAAAGATGTGTAATTGCTAAACACTTCCATTATATACCTCTCAAAGTATAGTGGTGGTGACCACACTGGGAAGGCAAGCCAGATCAGTTTCATGATCAATGAGTCTATTGTATTACAAGTCATTACCATAAAGTACAATGAAACCAGAACCTTCGCCCAAACCCCCGCGCCAATAAGCACTAACCCAGCAAATGCTAGCTGTAAGTTAGGTACGACATGCTGAAACTGTGAGATCAAGAGCAACAACTTTGAGAGCCAATAAATCAGCATTGTGACAAGTGACTACATAATCCAAAACAATGAATGCTTATCACAGATACGATTAGATACACTCTGGTCAGATCTGTCATTATCTCAACCCTTTGTGCCCCATGTTGAATGCCAAAAAGAGCTGTCATGGTTTAAGCCCAGCTGGTAACTCAGTACCATGCAGTTGCTTGCTCACTCCTTTCCCCCACTTCCTCCTCCCCTCTGCTCAGGGAGGGATGGGTAGGAGAATTAAAAGAATGTAATTCCCATGGTTTGAGATAAGAACAGTCCAGTAGCTAAGGTATGACACAAACCAGTGCTGCTGCCACCAATAATAATAATGACAAAGGAAATAACAAGGGAAGAGAATACAATTGCTCACCACCAGCTGACCAGTACCCAACCTCACCTAGCAGTGATCTTGCCCTTCTGGGTAACTGCCCCAGTTTATATAATGGGCATGATGTGCTGTGGTATGGAATACCTCTTTGGTTAGTTTGGGTCACGTGTCCGGTCCCTGCTTCCTCCCGGCTTCCCTTCTTCCCTGGCAGAGCATGAGACTCAGAAAGGTCCTGGTCAGAGTGGACATTACTGAGCAGCAACTAAAAACATCAGTGATATCAGTGCTGCTCCCAGGCCAAAAGTCATAACACAGCGCTGCACCAACTACTAAGAAGTAGAAAAAAATGACTGCTTCTGTTGAAACCAGGATGGGGATGACTGCCATTAGAGCATAAATCAAGGTCTGATCTCTTCTTGTCATCTCTTGTAAACCTGCCCTGGCAATCTATGAGGGTATGCCCAAGTATCATGGTTTGTAGTAAACTGTAGTTAAAGGAAAAAAAAAAAAAAAGCAAGCTTAAACTGTATTTTACTTAATTTAGTTAAAGCATCTGTATATTATAATATTTTCTCTCTGTAGTCATTTGTAAGTACTGAAGCATTTGCTGCACACATTCTGATATTTAGAAAGCTTTTGTCTCCTTTCAGTTATCCATAATAGAAAAAAACAAACAGGTTGGTACTGTCTTTTAATTTTCAAAGATACATTTGATTAACATCTGTTTGCGGATACTTTAAGCTATGAACAAGTTATGGTTGTACTTGAGCTTTATATGACTTGAAGACAGTTTCAGTTGAATAGCTGCTAGACTGTCAGTGGAACTGTTCAGTGCAGTAAGAAGCATGTATGATTTTTAATCCAATTTTAAACTAATTCTGTGCATAAAGCTTTTGAAGGCAGTATTTAAATGTTTATAGTATTCCATCTCTGTAGCTACTCATAGTTATAATTCCAATAGAAATTTGTTAGTAAAAAAATATCTATGTGAAATGCTGAATACAAATAATAGTATAAACTCATGTTTTGAACAGTAAGCTGCTGCTTTGCATTTATAAAATCTGTACCTGCGCAGATTTTGGTGCTCCATTCATAAGAACAGTCTGTAATCATCTGTTAATAATTCTATTGGAGTTACCTGTTCTGTGTATATTGTTCTTTGGGCACATATCTTGATAGAATGGCACTGGGTGAATGTAATGTCTTGATATTTATCTACAGTAACTACAGTGCAAAAATCTGTTACTACAAATGTTTAGTCTGGATGCAGCATGCTTACTTGCATTATCATCCAAGAGTCCTTTAGCTGGTCTTTTGTAAAAATAAAGTAAACATGAAGAGAAAGTGCCTTACAGCAAGTAGAGATTGAAACACAGTATGAAATGGTTAGTAAAAATAAGGCTTCGTAGGATGTGGATGAGATTAGTAGTTCCATATAATGCAGTTGGAAAGATACATTTAATTACTTGTTTAGCTTAAGCTTCCTTGCTTTAACATTTTCACTTGACTCTTAACCTGAATTTTCTAATGATACCAATGTGCAGGTTAAATCTAATTGTGTAGCATATTTATTTCTTATTTTTGAATTACCATTAAGTGCTTTGTATTTTTAATCTTCCATGAAGTGCTGTTTTCCGGAACAACACCTGAAGGAGATAGTATCTTTTTTACAAACCAGCTTTGTGCTATAATAAGCAATTTCCTAAAACCACTTTTCAAGTAGTTACAAATTTTATCTTCCATATTTGGTATATTGTCATTAGACCTTATACATTATTTCTCAGATATTTAAAGATCTGTGTGCTTCACAGACTTAATCAAGGTTAACTCTCAAGCAGCTAACAATTTATTTGGGCAGAATAGGGTAGATTGTAAAGGAATTAGGAAAACTAGAGCAAGACTGAATGAGCATTCTTGAGTAATCAGTTGAAGTCCCATGTAGTTTCAGGCCAACTATGGTGTACAAGGTTTCAAAATTAATTTTTTTACTTGTGTCTAGCTTTTGGGTGGGTTTTGTTTTTTGAGGCTTTTTGTTTGTTTTGGTTTGGCTTCTTTTCAGTCACTCTGAGGTCTTCAGCCCTTCACTTCTGGTGAGTTTAGTGATTTAATACTAATTTCTTTCTTGTCTTGCGTCACCGATCTGAAATACTTTTTCTAGATTTTTAGAAAAAATGTGCAATTTTCAGTCAATCTGAATTTCCTAAGCTAGCTTGTGCTTATAGGGTTCTCAGAATGCTTTTGGTGCATATGGACTAGGTCTGTTTCCAGAAGACTAAACTAGAAGGTCCTGTATAGAGCCACTTGAATCTACTTCACCTCTTATTAGTGACTTTAGCTTCTGAACCATTGTACATGCTTTTACTGTACTGCTGTGCTCTGTTGCCAGTGTAGACACAGCCTGATGCATTCCTGCTACAGAACATAATACACAACCATAGCCTTCCATCTTATTTTCCTCTTCAAACATGAGAGGAAACAAAAGGCTCTTGACTCAAATCTTCATTTTCCTTCTCCTCCAAGTTGGATTAAAAAACCCCAAAAAACTAACATACATTTTTTAAGGACGGGCCACTGAAAAGTGGATCTCATTTCCCGTTATTACGAGTGCATCCAGTGGTGGTTTGTAGCTGACTGATGTCAACAGAAAATGCTGAAGACACCAAACACGTGCACATGTATGATAAACTGAGGTTTTAGAGAATAAGACATGGAAAAAAAGAAAATTGATCTGAGCTGCCAGATGTTTGTTTCTGTGAGCTTGAAGGTAGTCAGCAAAGTCCCAGCTGAATGCTACTGCCCTGGCATATTTTTTGATGCTTTGGAAATCTGTACTAGCACACAGGCAGGGTGGCTAAGAACCATCCACAAAGACTGCTTCTGACTTCAGTTTTGCACCAGTCTTGATGCAGCAGCATGCAGAAAGTACAGCCAAACCTTGCTTACACAGGGGCTTTAGGTGGGCATTTCTCTGGCAATTCTCAGACTCACAGAGACAGTTAGGGCTGGGCATGAAAAGGGCTGCAGAAAATAAAAGGTCATTTGCAAGGTAATGGCCTTTTTTGCGTGTTTCCATTGTGTAACAACTACTTCTTTCAGTTTCATCAGTGTTATCTTGATAATAAATAGCTTGTTGTTGGTTTTCATCTACACAATATCATCTCCTTATAACCTCCAATGCTTTATGCTGCCACTGCGTGCCACTCTTAACACAGAAGGCAAGTAGAAGTAAGATTTGTAAAGTGCTAGGGGGAATGTATCCTACTAGGTCAAACAACCACTCCTGGTTTGTGTGATTGGCTGAGTTATTGTTCATCTGGAGTATTCATATCTTTGCTGTGTGGAGGCCTCATAGCAGCCTTCCAGTGTCTAAAGGGGGCTTATAAGGATGCTGGAGAGGGACTATTCATTAGGGACTGTAGTGACAGGACAAGGGGTAATGGGTTCAAACTTAATCAGGGGAAGTCTAGATTGGATATAAGGAAGAAGTTCTTTACTGTAAGGGTGGTGAGGCAGTAGAATGGGTTTGCCCACGGAAGCTGTGAATGCTCCATCACTGACAGTGTTCAAGGCCAGGTTGGACAGAGCCTTGGGTGGCATGGTCTAGTGGGAAGTGTCCATGCCCATGGCAGGGGGTTTGGAACTAGAACTAGATGATCTTAAGGTCCTTTCCAACCCTAACTACTCTATGATTCTGTAATTCCTCTTTCACTGAATCACAGAGTCACAGAATGGTTAAGGTTGGAAGGGACCTCTGGAGGTAATTTTACCCAATTTCCCAGTTTATTGGGACCACACCTAGAGCTAGTTGCCAAGGACCATGTCCAAGTGGCTTTTGAATGTCTCCAAGGATGGAGACTCCTGTTGTGGTTTAAGCCCAGCCTCCTTGGGCAACTTTTGTCAGGACTCAGTGACCCTCACAGTGCAAAAGCACTTCCCTGATGTTCAGACACAGCCTCCCATGTTTGTGCCCCTTGACTCTTGTCCTGTCACTGGGCAACACTGAATCTTTGCATCCTCCCTTCAGGAATTTACATACATTGATAAGCTCCCCCCAAGCCTTCTCTTCTCCAGGCTGAACAAACCCATCTCTGTCAGCCTTTCCTCATAGGAGATATGTTCCAGTCCCCACATCACCATAGCACCCCTTCACTGGACTAAAATGAACCTTTGTTCATTTTAGAACCACTCAGCTATTTCAGAAGTTGTTTTTTAAGCAAAGGTTTGTTAGATCATTTCTAAAGGTCATGTTTTCCTTTGGTCAAGATATTCTCTATCTGAATTGATGACACAAGGACAGGAATATATTGTACATTTTTTTATTAATGAAAATATTGAGATCAGTGTTGAGGAGTAGCCTGCAGATTACTGCTCTTAACCTCAATCTCCAGTGTACCTTTTCCCGTCAGCCAGTGGCATACTTGCTGTGCAAGTCTTACATCAGTCTTCACTTCAACTAGTAATCTCCTTGCTGACAGTACATCAAATGGTTTCTGGAAAATGCAAAAGGATAAAAGTTCATGTGTTATGATTTGGCATCTGCTGTTGTGTATCACTGCTGAAAAAAGGTTCTGCTTTTATTCACTGAGTGACAGCCTGCATTAGTGGCTTCTAATCTGGAAATACAATGTACTGTTGTCATGGTACTTTATAGTGACCAAAAAATAGAGTAGAGCATCTGCCTGTAAAAGATTAGATGACTCTTACTCAAGGTTTTTAAAAACCTTCAGACCATCATCCTCTTATGCATACAGCATTTCTTGCTGGATTAAAAAGTGTTCTGTTACCCTTGAAGTCCATTTCCAGGAGGCTGAGTACAGGAAACCTTGCCATGCTGGGGAAGGACTCTTCATTAGGGACTGTAGTGATAGGGCAGGGAGTAAAGGGTTTGAACATAAACAGGGAAGGTTTAGATTGGATATGAGGAAGAAATTCTTTAATGTAAGGGTGGTGAGGCACTGGAATGGGTTGCCCAGGGAAGTTGTGAATGCTCCATCACTGGCAGTGTTCAAGGCCGGGTTGGACAGAGCCTTGGGTGATATGGTTTAGTGGGAGGTGTCTCTGCCCATAGCAGGGGAGTTGGAACTAGATGATCTTAAGGTCCTTTCCAACCCTAACTGTTCTATGATTTTATGATTCTATGCTGGAAAATCAGAGGGAAGGTGCCGTGGCCATTGGAACAGGACATATAAGAGAGTGTATGGGATTTTATTTTTTCTTTTTCCTTCTGAAATGTATTTAAATAAATACTTGCATTTATCTTAAAATATATTTGTTTCTTGTAATTTTAAAGCTTGTGTTCTGCCTCCTTTTCTGCATACATACCCCTCAGCATAAAGTGCCCAGTATTTTTCAGGGGTTGTCATAACTGAAAGCCATTACAAGAAGGTTGTGGATCTTTTGTTTAGTTTATGTGTGTGGTTTTTTGTTGGATTTGGGGTTTTTTTCACTATTAGAGCAATAATTGCACTGATACAAAGGATATTCTCAAAGCTGTTTGTGAACATTTTTCAGCATTATGTTCTTTCTTGGCATTTTCTTTTTCTACTCTGCATCTTATATCTTATTTTAATCCTACATTATCTGTAGAGACTATCACAGTGGAATGTAATGATGTGTTGGATTGCATGTCTAAAAATCAAAATCAAGGTACACGATGTCTCAGCGGTTCACCTAAGATAGACTGTAGCTATAAGCCTTGTTTAGCACAGATCTACATCTGTAAATGACCAGAAAAATCCCAGAACGCCATCATAAAAACCAAAGTCTAGGAGGATATGCTGTCTAATCTGTAGGGTTTTTTTCCGCTTTCCACTTAGTCATACATGGATCATGGTGGTGGTGTAGAAAATGTACTGACAGTTACTTTTGTTTCACAAAGTCTGCCCCTGTCTTCCAGGAATTTAGAAAACAATGTAAAGAATATAAGGAAAATGGTAAACATGATTTTGGAGTTTTATAATTCTGTAAACCAATTAACAGACAGTTGAAACTGTATTTTGTAGTAGTTCATGTTGTGTAAGGCTTTCTTCCTTAGTCCGACAAGACTTTTAAATTGAAGACTCTAAACCAACAGGGTTAGCAATACTCACATCAAATACAGTATTAAAAAAGTTGTTCATGACAGTTCTATTAGGATGTAATTGCAAACAGATAGTATCCATCTTAGAATTATTGTGAAGAAAAAAAAACAATAAAAAACTAAAATAAAACCAAACCTCAGAAACCCGTCATGAGCCTAAATAGTACTATTCCTATACCAGCCTCAAACTAGGAACTGTGTCTGCCTCTTTGAACCGCACCAACTTCAGTGGATTAGTAAAGTTAATATGAAGTTAAGACTTTAATCATTAAACAGATTCTCCATCTATTGTTTTGTTGAAGGGCTATACAATAACAGAAAAAATGTTGTTTAATATTTCTAGGACAGTTGCAGTAGACAGCTGGACATCTTTACACCTTATTTTAGTCTGCAGATACTAAGAGTGTTTTTGTCTGTGAACTTCTAGGAAGAGCTTTGGGGACCTAGATAGTGATGCTAAAACTCTGTAGGTGTTGCAGCTAATTGAATAAATACAAACTGTCATGCATTACATCGTTTACCACTTTGAAATGAAATGGAAACTGGGGGTTTTGCTTTAGCACAAGGGTGAGACAGAAACTGTCATTGAGAACCAAAGTGTATGAGGAGTAGGTGCCTGTCTTTGGAATATCTCTGTAGTTTGATTTATTTTTCATGTAGTTTCATTTATTTTGGTAGTTTCACTTCTTTTCCCCAAATGAAGCACCAAGTATAAGCAAGTGTAAAAAAAAAAAAAAAAGTAATTAAAAAATCATTACTTTCCTTATGTAAATATTTATTTTCATGTCATCTCTCTAGGGGCTTAATGTAATTTTTCTTTGTTTTCTTTCATGTCTGTCCTCCATAAGAACACTTGAAGAAAGCGTCTACAAGACTGCTGTTTCTTTGGCTCAGCGATACAAGGTTCCACTTTGGGAAGTTTATATGACCCATCTGGAATTTTTGTTCACTGACAGTGGGTATGTTTTCTCATCTGCAAATACACATATGATTCTGATACACAGAAATATGTGTTAACCTAGGAGAAAGTGAATTATACTGTGGCTAGAGCTTGGTTTTTTTTTTCATGTTTCTTGGGTTGTAGTAGTTTGATAATTTTTCTTTTCCATGTGATGCTTTATAACCAGGCACAAAAACAGGTGTACAAGAGAGGGTAAAAGTCTGTGTGTGTCATACTGTTCTGAATATCCTGGGACATTCTTTTCAGTGTTTAGGTTTCCATGGCTTTGAATGCTAAATGCTCTTTTCCATTAGCAACTTACCTTTTAGTTATTTTTACAGTCCTTTGGAATAGGTTCTGAAGCTTGAATAGATCTTTATGTAATTTTTGTTTAAAGTGTTGCTATGTATTTATCTCTCTTCTTCATAATAGCAAAGGAAATAAATATATTGAAGCTTCCCATTCACATTATTTATCTATTCATTTCAGTTTCATTTTTTTGTAGAAGCAGTGTTATTTACAATATTTCTTGGGAACTTTTCTATGCTACAAGATTATGGCAGGCTATACCCAGGATTTGTGGAGGGCATGAGGGGAGGGATGCTTTTTGTTTCTATTAGAGTTTGTTTGAGGCCTTTTTTTTTTTTTCTTTTTTTATTTGACATTTTGTCAGTCAGGCAAGTACTTTTTGCCCACTGAAAGATGAATAACCCCATTCAGTGAAAGGCTAAGCTACTTGCCTGAATAGTGTATTCAGATGACCGTGATGTAGAGCCCCCTGTGTAATACAGCAGCTCTTATTTTCTATTCTGACAGACAAGATCAAATTAGTCTAGTTTTGTTTCAAATTTTAAATTGTGGAAGCAGGTTTAGCTAGCAGCAGTATTTGTACCTTTCTTACCAGTAATTAAAAAAGCATTAAAACATTTTATAAAATATGAGGCATATAAACAAGACTGATAGATGTTGCTGTTCTGAGAACATGAAATAACATATTGAGATTTTTTTCTTTTGCCTCCTCCAGAAAACAGAGAAGTCATACCCTCTAAATTTTACTGCTGCTAAATTATTTAGTGCTCTAAACAAAATAGACTGTCAGGATATAAACGTGGCAACACTGGGGTGAATGTGAAAGAGCCAGCTGACTTTTCTGGGACTAGAATATTGCCTAAGGTATTTTGCAGAAGTTGTCTACCATTTTCTTTGTTTCTGTCCTCCATGACTTAGTATTCATAGAATTCAGAAATCACTGACACACAAATAAGCAACCTTTTCCCTAACGAAATTAAAAGAAGGCTTGAAAATTGATGTATAATAGGATAATAGGCCGCTGAGCATGTTTTTGTTGTATCATAATCTCATTTTAAAGTTGATTGACAGCATACGGCCATTACAGTATATTTTAGTCTTGGGATTATGGCATTAATAATGCATGCCTCGTTATGCATTCATTCTGAACTGAAAAGACGTTTATTCTAAGACTTAATCTCTTTAACCAAATATGCAGTATTTCTATAAGCTCCTTTACATAGGGGAAGATCAAAAGAATCACACAGTTTGTTTTAACTATTTCTTTGATTACTTGATAACAAATAAACATTGCATCTTTCTGTTATGCTGTGAATTTGGGTCTGATGAGAAAATGTTTAGGATAACATTTTTTTACATTCAATGGAAATTGTAAAATTGTTTCTTTTGAAGAATCTGATCACATTTGATTGCGAAAAAACCCTATAAAATGCATAGTACTGTTTTAGCAGCAGGAAGTTTTGTATTTCCCTGTCACAAAATCTGTTGTTCCAGAAACGTTCTGAACAGCATAATGAACCTTTCTTATCCACCACCATTCCCACCCCAAAACCACATAGCAAACCTCTGTAGATGCTGTCCATATAATTTAATGTCCATTTAGCTTTAGTTTGAACTTTGTGTGTGGACAGAAAAATATATTCAGATCACACTCTTGAAGTGCATCATGTCAAAGTGTCTGTTTACTGGTTACTGGTTAACAGCTTAGCTAGGGAAGGTTCTAGATGTAAAAATAACTCAACTTATTCTCCCTCAGAAATCAGAGAATTTTTAAACTGAGAGAAGGTAGTGTTAGTGGTATATGCTGTAAGAAAATCATCTTTAAGAATGAAACTGAGGCATATTTTGCTTGGATACCATAGAGAAAAGCTAACTTACATGGGATATTTATACTCAGGAAAACTTGATGTTGAAATTCTAATCTCATCAGTTTTAGAGGTAGGGGAGAATCAGATGGGATTAGAAGACATCAGATTTTTCAAATGGAATGTATTACCTAACATGGCATTTGATTGGACTCTGGGGAGAGTCCAGGTGATAGTCACCTGTAGGTTGCTGCTTTCCTCAGATTTTGGGTAAAACTTCAGTTGAGAATGATATAAACTTAAGATGAGACTTGCTTGATATGCAGCCATTTTTCTCACAGCTGAGGAAAAAAAGAAGTGATTGCATTCAGCTATCATTTATGTAGTCATCTAGAGGTGTCTGGATGCATGCTGTGAAAGAGGTAATGTATTCTTCTGAAAAGGGCCAGGAAAAAAAAAATTCATGGAGCAGTGAGCCTGGCTGAGGTCAACCCAAGGCTTGCTGATGTTTTCATAAGCTTTCAGGGATGACAATTTGAAAAGCAACTTGGTAAAACTGTCAAATGGAATATGCTAAGCACGCATAATAATGTCAAATGGATTAACGAGTAGGCAAGAGCTGATTTTCAGTGGCAATCTCTCTCGAATCATGTCAGGTGTTTATTAACTACGGAAAATAGAATATAATAGATTGGGAGAACTTGTAACTGGGAATAGGATTTTCTAGCATCATTCATCACAAGGCTAGTGGGATTTTGGGTTGTTTTTTATTGTTTGTGGGTTTGGGTTTTTTTAGTATATATATATTTTGTGGGATTTTGGTTGGTTGGTTTTGGTTGGGTTTTTTGTTTCTTTTAAGTCTTCCTGTACATATGCTCTAGATATGTCTACCTTTGCATGTAGCTGTACCTAAGAGATTTGAAATTCTGCTTTTGATCCCACTTCAGTGTTCATGACCTTTAATCTGTATGTTCAGGTCATCAGATAGCAAGATTAGGAAACACGAGCTCTTTAGATTTTGTTTATGGAGATTAATGACTAAGTATTTATGGAAGAATATTTACTCTTTCAAATGTCTTACAATGTTTTACCTTAACCAAAGGATTTTCCTATCTCCTGAAGAATCTTTCATGTCACGTCCAGTCTTCTAAAGCTGAAATTATTTCTAAACACAGGTTAGCGACACTGGAAATAGAAGAAAGAGCACAAAGCCTTGGTCTGCTTGAAACTTTGAAAACCAATCCTGAAACATTACATGAGCACATGTTTAAATATGTTTATCCAAGTATTGAAGGCAGAGATCACCAACGGTTGCTTTATTATTTTACACTCCTTGAAAACTGTGGTTGCTCTGAAGTGATGAAGCATGCAGTTAAACCTGAAACTCACATCCGACTCCTGAAAAAATTCAAAGCGGTTGCACCAGGTAGGAGAGTTCCTGTTTCTTTTCTTCATAGTTGTGTTTATTATTCTCTGTGTGGATGCTGATGTAATTATGCTCATCTAGTCTATACTTTCCACGTAATTCTTTTCAATGGGCGTATCAGATGAATGCAAGTAGTTTAGAAGATTAGTCCTATTTTGTAGAATAGAGTTCCTTCTCTTTGTATTACTGGAAGTTGAGTTTATCATAGCAAGCAAAAAAATACTAAAACCAGGTTTCTGTTGGTGGTGCAAATTAAAATTATTGTCAGCGGTTTATAATGATTTTTTAAAGAAGAAATGCAGACCTCCTAGGGCATAATTTTTAACAATGCAAGTTTAACATGAATATTCTCAAAAAATTTACTACAGATTATCTTTCAGAAGTCTAAATTACACAATATATTGGGAACCTCATATGTATCAAGCACTTACTGTGCTGCAGGATTTGGAGAGATTGTGCATATGAATTCATGTGTTGCAGGAAGAAAAAAAGTCAATAATTTTGGGGGGAGGAGGGATTATCTTCAGTTCTTACTTATGTGTTTAAACATTCAAGTTCTGTAATGCTTGACAAAGAAAAATCCATCAGGAAATCATTGTTTGCCTTCAAAGCTACTTTTAAATGTTTCTCAAGAAAATGTTAGTTTTATTTTTTTTTTAAAGTGCTAGGACTATGCATCATTCATAAAGTAGTCACTTTGTGTGGTAAAAAAATTAAATCTATCGTATTACACCCCTAATTAAAATTCTCAGTGTTCAGCACAGTTTATATATAGTAATCAAGGAACATCAAAGTATTTGTAGAGGCCCTAAGTATATGAAGAAAAGCACACACTTGTATCATATAAATTAATGTAAATGGGTCTACATTTCCTGTCTCTAGTTAACCTTACTCAGTTTACCTGTAGTGAGTACCTTGCATTTTTGCTGAGATGGGTAGTAAGTACCAATCGTTACATGATCAGAATATCAATTTTTTAATTAATGAAGACTTATGTCTTAAGGTGCATGAAGTTTTCTAGATTTTATATATTAAAAAAAGTGGAACTGTTCTATATGCTATATGTGTCTTGCTTCTTTGATTATCCTCAGTTTGTATCAGTATGTAATGTTAAAATATGTTCCAAGTGATTGAGAGATTTCACACACATCAAAACATAAAATCTCAGTGTTACCTGTATACAAACCTGACTTTGTCCCCAGTCTGATAGTATGTATGATTGTAAAGGTGATACAGTAGAGTCTTCCTAGTTCTCTAGATTCTGGTTTAGTACTGATTGTTTTACACGTCGATATAACTGTGAATAACTTTTATTTTGTTTCTGTCTTTCTCCTTCTGTTAATAGGCCTCAATTACAAAAAGCTAACAGATGAAAATGAAAACCCTCTGGAAATACTGGAGCCTGTCCTTACAAGTCAAAATATCCTATCTATTTCCAAACTGGCTCCCAAAATTCCTAAAAAAGATGGCAGCATGCTGTCACCAAGCTCTATTTATGCTGTCTGGTTACAGAAACTTTTTTGGAATGGTGATCATCATCTCATTAAAAAAATACCGGAAACCATGGATGAGTGGCTGCATGCATATGACATGTGTTCAAAGTACTTTGATAGACTCAATCCAGATGATATTGTCGCTTTTATTGATGAAATTACCTTTTCTTCAAAAGCTGTCACAAAGGTAAGCAGATATATGTGAAGAATTTCAAGCCTCAGGTGAGGCTCTCTTCTTTTTATGACTTCCAGTATAAACCCCAGATTTTCGTACAGTTAGAGGAATTAGCTTTGTGGATCAGTTTTTGATGTAACGCGGGGGTCCCTGTCTTCTCTTTCAGCAGAGAATAAGACATTCTTCTTGTGTGTTTCATAGAATCATAGAAAGGTTTGTATTGGAAGAGACCTTAAAGCTCATCTAGTTCCAGCCACCTACTATGGGCAGGGACACCTTCAACTAGACCAGGTTGCTCAAAGCTCTGTCCAACCTGGCCCTGAACACTGCCAGGTGTGGGGCAGCCACAGCTGCTCTGGACAACCTATTCTAATGCCTCACCAACCTCACAGTGAAGAATTTCTTCCTAATGCCTCTCTCATTTTAAAGCCATTACCTCTTGTCCTGTCACTTACATGCTCTTGTAAAAAGTTGCTCTGCAGCTTTCTTGTAGGCCCCTTTAGGTACAGGAAGGCTGTTCTAAAGTTCTCCCTAAGCCTTTTCTTCAGGCTGAACAAGCCCAACTCTCTCAGCCTGTCTTCACTGTAGAGGTACTCGAGCTCCCTTCTCTTTGTGTCCATTCTCTGGAATTGCTCCAACAGGTCCATGTCCTTCTTACGTTGGGGCCCCAGAACTGAATGCAGTACTGCAGGTGGGGTCTCAGGAAAGCAGAGGGGAAGAATCCCCTTCCTTGACCTGCTGGTCACTCTTCTTTTGATGCAGCACAGGATTTGATTTGCTTTCTGGGCTGTGAGCCCGCACTGCTGGGTCATGTTGAGCTTCTCATCAACCAGCATGCCCAAGTCCTTTCCCTCAGTGCTGCTCTTAATCTGTTCTCTGTCCAGGCTGTAGTTGTGCTTGGGATTGCCCTGACCCTGATGCAGGACCTTGCATTTGGCCTTATTTAGCTTCATGAGTTTTGCACGGGGTCACCTGTCAAGGCATCCCTTCCCTGCAGCATGTCAACTGTACCACACAGCTTAGTTTCATTGGAAACTTACTGAGGGTACATTCAATCCCACTGTTCATGTCACTGACGAAGATGTTAAAACAGCTCTGGTCCCAATACTAACCCCTGAGGAACACCACCTGTCGCTGATTTTGACTTGGTCATTGAGGCGTTGATAACAACTCTTTGAGTGTGACCATCCAGCTAATTCCTTATTCATGGAACTGGCCATCCACCAAATTCATGCCTCTCCAGTTTAGAGACAAGGATGTTAGGTGGGAGTCTTTCACAAGGCCAGGTTGATAACTGTCTTTCCTTATCCACCAGTGCTGTAACCCTGTTGTAGAAGACCACCAGATTTGTCAGGAATGGTTTGCCCTTAGTGAAGCCATGTTGCTTGTCACCAGTCACCTTGTTATTTTCCATCTGCTTTAGCATAGGTTCCAGGAGGACCTGCTTCATGATCTTGCCAGGCACCAAAGTGAGACTGAATGACCTGTAGGTCCCTGTGTCTTCCTTTTTTCCCTTTTTTAAAATGAGCCTTCTCCATATCTTGGATAACCAGGTCTCCCATCTCCTTCTGGAGGGTGCTCACATTTTCTCTAGTCTTCTTTTTATCACTGATATACCTATAGAAGTTTTTTCTTGTTTCCTTTGGCATCCCTGGTCTGTTTTTAATCTATTAGGACTTTAGCTTTCCTAACCTGACCCCTTGCTGCTTGGACAATTTCTCTGAATTCCTTCCAAGCTACTTGTCCTTGCTTCCACCCTCTGAAGGCCTCCTTTTTAATCTGGAGTTTGTTCAGGAGGTCCTTGTTCATCCATGCAGGCCTCCTGGTGTTTTTGCCAGATTTCTTCTTTGTCAGGAAGCATCGTTCCTGAGCTTGGAAGAGGTGATCCTTGCATGTTAATCAGCTTTCTTGGGCCCCTCTTCCCTTCAGGGCTTTGTTCCATGGTATTCTAAGAAGCAGATCCCTGAAAAGGCCTAGGTCTGCTCCCCTGAAGCCCAGGGGGTGTGTCCTCCTTGCTGCCCTAAAGATCTTGAATGCCACCTTCATTCATGCCACCATTTCATGGTCACTGCAGCCAAGACTGCTCTTGAACTTCACATTATTCACCACCACCTTCTTGTTGGTGAGAGCAAGGTCCAGCATAGCACCTCTCCTCCTCTTCTCTTTCACTTGGAGGAGGAAATTATAATCAGTGTAACCTTCTGAATTGCTAATGCCCTGCTTTGTTGTCCCTCCAACAGATACTGTGGTTGTATTTGCTTATTTTACTTGTGCTCATCCTGAAATTCATTATGCCACAGACTTGTGTTTTGTACCAGCCTTTTGCATTCTGAATAGGATGCTCCCCAAAGAAGCATTCTGGGCCAGTGCTTATGGTTTCTAGGCGCTGTAATAATATAAATTATAAACTGTCATAATCTCCATCAGGCTGAAAACCTATGATAGAAATAATATGCTTTCATGTCCATAACATGATCTGTGTTTCTTGTTGCCCATGAAACCTACTTCTTAAGGATATTATTACCATAAAGTTTTACCCATTCTTTCTTAAGTATCTACTGCCAAGCACACACACACAAAAAAAAAAAAGATTAGATTTCTAAGATATTTCCTTATTAAAAGATCTTGAGATGTCTTCACTAATTCCTTTTGAAATTAAAAAACAATGAAGAGGACTTCTTTGGTGGGGTATTTTTGTGTCTTTATCTTCTCTGTTCTGGATTGTGCTCATGTTCCAGAGATGTTTATTCACTGCTTTAAATTAGGTGAATTCAAATTTGTTCCCTCTTTGGATATTGTAGTGTTCCCACAGTTTTACTGGAAATGTATTGGAACACATCTGCCCTGTATCTGTACCAGAATTGGTGTAGAAAAGATTTACATTGTGTCCTGGGTTCAGCAGTAGCAGTCATTTTTTTCTACTTCTTGGTAGCTGGTGCAGTGCGGTGGTTTTGACTTTCTGCCATGGAACAGCTATGATAACACTGATGGTTTTAGTTGCTGCTCAGTAATGTTTACTCTGACCAGGAGCTTTCTGAGTCTCATGTTCTGCCAGGGAGGAGGGGAAGCTGGGAGGAAGCAGAGACAGGGCACCTGACACAAACTGACCAAAGAAGTATTCCATACCACAGTACATCATGGCCACTATATAAACTGGGGGCAGTTACCCAAAAGGGTGGGATCATGGCTTGGGTCGGGCTGGGTATCAGTCAGCGGGTGGTGAGTGGTTGTATTCTCTTCCCTTGTTATTTCTCTTGTCATTATTATTATTGGTGGTAGCAGCAGTGGTTTGTGTTATGCCTTAGTTACTGGACTGTTCTTATCTCAACTCGTGGGAGTTACATTCTTTTGAATCTCCTTCCCATCCCTCCAGGAGCCAGGGTTTATGAAGGGGTGACAGTAAGCGAACGGCTGCATGGTACTGAGTTGGCAGCTGGGCTTAAACCACAACAGATGGAAATTCTGTGAAATTGTCAGCAAAAAAATTATGCTTTGATCTACTTGTCATGCTAGACCAACACATTTTATCACTAGTTCTATCAGTTGTCTTGTAAGCCTGTTCAGCAGAACTACTGTCTTGTTCAGGTGCTTTGATGCTGTTTATCTCCTAGTCACACTGAGCATTTCATGCTTATCAGGAAAGACTTGTCACTCGTCCTGAGATCTCGGTTGCCTGACCTTGGACTGTGGTAGCCAGGGAATGACTGTTGTGTAGTGAGAAGGAAATACTGTCTTCACATATGATCGCTGCTAGTGACTACTTGAAATTCTTGCGGTTAATATATCTTGCTATACTAAAGAGTTAGTCATCAATGTTTGCTTCACAGATATTCAGCGGAGGCTGCTTAAACTTTTGTATGTGTGGCTGTTTTGTTTTCTTTCTTTCTGCCGCCAGTTCTTCCATTATCACAGTTCTTTGGGTCCAGTATATAGGCATCCATCTTCAGCTGAAGAAGGTGGAGATTGATGCACTGTTTTTGTTGTGTTTGTTTGAAATTAAACAGGTGAAATCCTTTGCTGTTCAACAGTACCCTCTTCATACACTGAAGAACTTGGACCGCAGCAGCTCAATGCTACAAACAGTGAGAGGGTTTCTGTTTGTGGTACTTAAAAATGCTTTTAATTCTGAATAGCTATTTCAGTTTTTCTTAGTAAATTATAAGTCAGTCCACTTCCATACTGGTAAGCATAGCCTAATTGCATGTATAGAACAGATTTCTCCCTTAAAAGGAGATGTTCCAAATATTCAGGGGAACTGCTGCATATATTTTTGCATACATTTTGAGTCTGTCATCTATACTTCCAGTAGATCTGTTTGCTTTTTTAAATAATGCTGACTTCATAGATTCATAGTTATAGTAATGATCGTATCAACTCTTTTATCTTGATGATTTTCCGTTTATTCCCCTTTGTGTGTGAAGTATTTTAGGTAATTTGGGGATTCTTTTTATTCCTTTGTTGCCAGTATTCTATTTATTGTGCTGGATAGTTGGTAATGTCTTCAAAGAACCATCTGTTTCAGAGCTCATAGGTCATTGCTCTGATGATTGTTGATTAGCAGTACTCTGGTAAAAAAGGTACAGCATGACAAAGGCAAAAAACCAAAACTACAACTGAAAACAATTACCTTAATTGCTGCGTTTTCATTGTTGAGCACACATTACAAATAGAGATGGGCACAGTATGTTGATTAGGAAAAAAAAGTACTATAGCTTCAGATGGCTGAAGTAGAATAAAAATCAGTGATACCACCAGTCTTCTACACAGAAAAAGAAGGTAAAATTTCCCTTCTATGGGCTCTTTCTTGCAGCATTCCATAGGCTTGGCCATGTTCATTCACACTATGGCTGATGACATTTTTTTGTTTACTGTTCCATCCTTTAAAGTTTCTTTTCCAACTTCTGATATAAAGGAAGAACTTTGCTTGCATCTTTGTGTTTTTAAGTGGGAGGTTGTCTCTTAATTTCTCTGAGTCAGTAATACTTTTTGACTGTTTTCTTCTTGCTTAAGCAGGAATTCAGTGTCTACATTTTGACCACACACCAAATGAGTGTAGAATAAGAACCTGTTACAACTGAATATTAACCTGCATCATTTTCTCTTTCAATTTTAATTATTTAAAATGCCATTTTAAAGAACTGTATAAAAAACTCAGTTTAAAAAAAAAAAAAAACAAAGTGAGAGGCTCTTGTCTGGCTGACTGACTTTGTAACGCTGTATGAAATGCTAAGGAAATTGGCAGGGCATGACATTGCCTGAAGATGTACAAGGAACGTGTTAATAGTATTCTTGCATAGCATGACTGCATTCAGATGTTACCTTGCGAATTACTTAGCTTCTTTTATCACATTTTATCACTGTTCTCCAGTTCAGTTGGTTTGTCTTGTCTGACTTTGTTTTCTTCCTAGATATTGACAGTATTTCTTTTTCTAAAATCAGTACGTTTTCAGGTACTTTCTTGTGCTGTGCCATTAATAATTATTTTAATTAAATCTGCTTTGAGACTGCATAATAGGAAACTTCATGAGTAATGTCTTTTCCTTAACTGGTTCCTTACATGCATTAGAACTTTAAACGGATCTCCAGATGAACTGTGCTGGATCTGGCAGGGATGGAATTAACTTTCTGGCAACTTCTATGCCTGTGTACTTTGGATTTGTGGCTAAACCAGTGTTGATAGCACTCTAGTGCTTTACCTGTTGCTGAGCACTGCTTGCACAGTGCCAGGGCTTTCTCAACACCCTAGCCTTGAGAAGGCTGCAGGTAGGCAAAAACTGGGGAGAGGCCATAGTCAGGATAGCTGAACTGCTTATCCAAAGGTGCCCTCTATGCTGTATAACATCACACTCAGCAGTAACAAACAGGAGGTTGGAGGGTGTGTTCCAAGGTTGCTTGGAGATTGTCTGGGCATTGGTCTGCTTGTTGGAGATGGCATATGCATCTCATAGTTTTTATTTGGTGGTTTTTTTTTTTTTCCTCTTTGTCTATTGAGCTATCTTTATCTTGATCCACAAGTTTTCTTGCTTTTGCCTTTCTTTTTCCTCTCCCCCTGTAGGGGAATTGAGAATCAGCTTCTGTTAATCCGTAACTGTTTAACCCGCTTCTGAATTAATTAATGTAATATGCTTTCTGTTCTATCTGGTTGGCTTAGGCTGCATGACATTTGTTTGGTGAAAAATATAAAGCTGGGATTTAGTGGCAGAGATGGGAACTGAACCAAACTGTTTCATCTGAGCATTAGGAAACATTTTTTGTTGTGAGAGTAGCCTATTACTGGCACAGGGTTTGCAAAGAGGTTGTGCAGTCTCCCACGTTGGAGATACTCAAAAGCTACCAGGATGTGGTCCTAGGCAACTTGCTCTAGACGACCCTGTTTGAGCAGGGGCTTTGGACCAGATGCCTTCCACAGGTGCCTTCCAACCTCAACCATTCTGTCCTGCAACATTGCTGGCATCCTGTGGCATTGGAAGGAACATTTCCTTAGTAAAAGGAGCTGTTTCCATTATCTCATAGTTGAATGTACTGGGAATATGAGTGGCAAGGTCAACATCTTCATCTGGAAGTGAATATTACTTGTACAGTTCTTCATTATAGATACTGATATATCCTCAAGGAAGCAGGTGTCTGAGATGAGTTTTTACCCTCAAGAGTGAAATCTGTTGAGCTGAAGTAGTATGTGATGTTCCTTGATTTGAAAATGAAAGAAAACATATTTTTTTAAGATTTTTTCATAACATGTTATAGCCAATGGAATAAAAAAAAAAAATAAACCTAAAAGCTTTTAAAAATAAAACTTCACACACAAACAAAGCATGAACCAGCCCCTAAGCTACTTTTTACTTTTTATTTTATCATGGGGTGTGATATCAAATCTCATTACTGAAGCTGACTGAAAGTGTGGAGGACAGTCATTCATGTTTTGGAATAAAATAACTAGAGAAATGATATGTCAGTAGTGCTTCATTTTGGCACTATGCGGATATGAATTTAAAATTAAAATAGTCTTTGGAAGAAGCTGTATTCTTTTTAATGCTGTCTTCTGCGTGTTGGTCTGTGAGAAACTTAACATGTGCTGGCTTCAGTGTGCTCTTGCAGCCCAGAAAGCCAACCGTATCCTGGGCTTTATCAAAAGGAGCATGACCATCAGATTGAAGGGTCCGATCCTGTCCCTCTCTTCTCTGCTCTCGTGAGACCTCACTTGGAGCATTGTGTGCAGTTCTGGTGTTCTCAACATCAAAAGGACATGCAACTGTTGGAACAAGTCCAGAGGAGGGTCACGAGGATGCACCCTGTATGGAGCACCTCCTGTATGAAGACAGGCTGAGAAAGTTGGGGCTGTTCAGAGTGGAGAAGAGAAGGCTGAGTGGAGACCTCATAGCAGCCTTCCAATATCTGCATGGGGGTTCTAGGGAAGCTGGGGAGGGACTCTTTGTTAGGGACTGTAGTGATAGGACAAGGGGTAATGGGTTAAAACTTAAACAGGGGAAGACGTTTAGGTTGGATATGAGGAAGAAATTCTTTACTGTAAGGGTGGTGAGGCACTGGAATGGGTTGCCCAGGGAAGTTG
>JANRGW010028697.1:0-45984 GCA_024733675.1 Psilopsiagon aymara
GGGGTCAGGAAAAAACAGTAGTTCATAAATTGATTTATGGGGGAAAAAAAACCCCACCAAAAAACCCAAAGTATCTTTAGGAAATGTATGACATGAAGAACTTTTCTATTAATGCCTCAATTTTGTTCACCATGTGAACAGACGTAACTATAGAGGCTGTACAAACAGAAGAAACAATTTCAAAAGCAAAGTCCATCAGAGATAATACTACCACCTGGCAGACCCAAACTAGAAAAGTAACTAGAGCCCTGGCTGGTAAAAATAAAACCAAACACAGATTGCACAGAAAAACCGGGATTTGCGAAATAAATGATACACAAAACCTCTGAACTATTCCCTGTTTTCCACATTTCAAAAACCATAATCAAGTGTACAAGGAACAGAAAAACATGAAGGGCTAAATAAAAACAATTCCATAAGCTACATTCTCACAGAGTTTGACGTGTGTGTAACATGCTTTACACAGTTACAGTGCAGAAATTCAGAACAGTTTCTAACCACACAACACAGGCACAGCTGAACAGCAAAATGTGAAGCCTAGGATCCTGGAGCCTGTGATACGTGAGCTGCCATGTGCACACAGCACACCTCCACACAGAAATACCAGCATACCAGCTTAAGTTCAGAAACATTAGAGGCACGTTCATGCAATCCTAAGTAAGAGGTCCCGCTGTGCAAATGGTGCTACACTATTCCCAGAGTCAGAGCAAGTATCTGGGTACCTGGCACTGGGCTCTACTTGCATGGTGCCAGTTCAGCTCTGTCTACACCTGCTGCATAGAAGCACCTTAAGTCAATGACCTTGTGCTTTGAGATCAATTGTGTCCTGGCACAGCACCACATCTTGATTATGCATAATTTACCTCAGACTTTTTGAACTGGATAATATAGCCTGACATACCCAAAACAGCACTAAACCAGGCATGCTCACACTGGAGCTAGCACCACCTAAATTCTCATCTCAATCCCATTTTGCAGAATTGGATTATGCGAATACTGGACATACCTAGAAAATATAAAGCTTTTATGGTTATTATATCCTAGTGTAGTAAGAGTTAACTTCCTGACAGAGTGATGAGAATAAAAACTTGCCAATACATATAACAATGCACAATAGTCTCTCAGGATTAACAGTACTCTGAAGCAAAGGCATTATAGCTTAGAATAAGTAACTAAGAAATTTACTACACTTAACATTTTGATTGCAACCACATTGCAAGTGCTTCAAAAATGAACCAGATGTGCAATCTTACCTCACTGTGGTACAATCTTAAGGAAAAATGGATTAAAATACAGTAATTTCAGAAGGTGTCACAGTATGCTCATCAAAATACAGATGTCACCACTTTCAGAAGAACTTCTATACAGGTATCAATAAAACATACAATACCCTACTTTGAAAAGGCTGGAGGTGAAATCCTGCATGCCAAGTTACTAACTACAATCACAGAACCCTGCATGTAAGTGGAGATTCTCTTAGCAGACAATGCAAAAAATAACCAACGCACTTTTTTGTTGGTCTCCAAGTAGTGTCAGCATTGCTGTAGTTACAACCTGTGTTAAATTCAGATCAACTCTTCTCTAAGTCATACTTATCTCTCAAGTTTTTTGCTTCGAATGAAAACCAAGGGAAGACACATTCAATGACAGGCAGTCTACCAAGACAGACTGGCCCCACTTAAAAGACTTGGCTTGCTGTCACTTTCTCTTGTGACACATTTACTACCATGATACCTACTTCATAGGTATAATGCCAGCCTTTACACTGGGTGAAAGGTAGCAGCTTCAAGTTTGTCTGCACGCTTGTAGGAAAACATCTGTAGAAAACTGATAAATACTAAAGCAGCTAAGTTTATAAAACAAGGATAAATGCTTTTGCCATGACTGTAGTGTAGCTGACAATCAGAACTTCATTTACAAAGGGGAAATAGATCTCTGGGTTACAGAGACTAAAACAAACCAACTTAGAGTTACTGACAGTAAACAACTTAGTAAAATTTCTCCCATCTTTGTTTCAAGTCTGTTGATTCTATTGATCAAGCTATCTGATAATTCCATTCCCTGTCACTTAGCTATGGGATGTGATTCAGGATGCACTCTAAGGTCAGAACCAAAGACAACTAGCAGATTAGTACACACATGAGGCTTTCACAGTTCACTGTACTATTGTCAGTCACAACAAACTGATATCAGAGGTTCTCTTCCCAGCAGAAAATTTATAGAAAGATGCCTGAGCTAAGTGGAGAGGGGTGCTGGTATGTGTGCGTGGAGCACAGAACAGTGACCTGAATGAAGAGACAGTCAGGCTCTCATTGCATGCAAGCAGCGAACCGCTAAGAGAGGTTCAAATAGACCTCCTCAGTGGACTTCTATTTTTCACAGCCAGAACAACACTAACTTCTACATTTTTGTTTCTTACCTAAAAGGCACAGAAGTTTTATGCCCTGCAGCTCTACCCATCACTACAAAACTTTCCACCAGAGGGTGCAAACCCATAGCTCTGCCTTCAGTCCTCTTTAGTAAGAAAATCCTCCTTTCTAACAGGTGCTTGAACCCAGAATCTCTTAGCACCCTCACTCTATAATGTGAATCACAAGCCTTCAACTAAAAAGAAAACCTGAAAGGGGAAGTTCATCTTGAGTGCCTCTAATTGCATCTATTTTCCCCATCTGTACACAGCAAAACAGATCTACTGGACAGACAAAATAAATAATCTGTCTCAGCTTCAACTCTATTTATTACTCAATTTCACCATTTATAGGATATGAAATACTGAGCTCAGATTCTACAAAAGACAGTCTACCTCTTAAGAGTGACCTGCTAGAGGGATCACCCCAAACAGACAGACACACACAAAAGAATTAAGAAAAGACAACTTAATATTTTCTACTTTTTCTACTTTATGATTTCTACTTCATCCTTAGGAAGAACCTTATGAGCTTATTTGTTAGTTTCAATTAATGTTTGCTTGCCACTGATCCCATTAAGTAATTCTGAATGAATGGAGGTGAGGGGCAGGAAGGGAAAGGGACATAATATTACTGATCTTGTAAACACCTACAACATTTTCAGAACAAATGTGAGACTATATCAAGTCAACTCCTCCAAGAATTTCTCTCCCATTCTAAAAATCTTTTATTGGCTAAAGTCTAGAGAACTGCATCAGCTGCTGCCTTTGGAGAAAGTTTTTGTTTTCATTTAAATAAATATTCAAAGCACACAACTATTTTGAAGGACTTTCAGTATATTTAGTATTTTACGGAGTGTTGGTCCAAACAAGCTTGCCTGAACACACCCTGAACTCAACTCCCCTCTCTCTGCAGTATTACTGAGTGGTTTAGCAGAGACACTAGCTGAACAGAGGAGAGGCTCCACAGAAATCTGTCAGTAAGGTCTGGATAAGGAGGAGAGATTATAAGTAGGAAAGGATGCTCTGGTGCTACACTTACTTGTACTTAAGAACCTGATTCTGAGACTATGTGTTTTCTGTAGTGCTATGGGGGCACTTTTGTGAAGCAAGTGCTTAGCAGTGTAAGCATCCAAGAGCAGCCCTCTCCCACGGCTGCTGTTTCTCACTGCTCCTCTCAAGAAGGACTAGCCTATTTAATTTTCCTTTTTCCTTGTCACATGTCCACTTGCCTTGGAGAGCTCTCCCAGCACCACAACAACCCCATAGAATGATACATGCTTGGGGAGGAGTGTCTGGAAAGCTGCTTAGTGGAAAAAGGACCTGGTAGTGCTGGTCATCAGCTGGATGAACATGAGCCAGCTTGTGCCCAGGTGGCCAAGAAGGCCAAGAGCATCCTGGTCTGTATTAGCAATAGTGTGGCCAGCAGGGCCAGGGCAGTGATTGTCCCCCTGCACTGGGCACTGGTGAGGCCGCACTTCAAATTCTGTATTCATTTCTGGGTCCTTCACTACAAGAAAGACACTGAAGTGCTGGAGCGGGGCCAGAGAAGGGCAGCAGAGCTGCTGCAGGGCCTGAAGCACAAGCGTGATGAGGAGCGGCTGAGGGACTGGGGGCAGTTTAGTCTGGAGAAGAGAAGGCACAGGGGGAACCTTATCACTTTCTACAACTGCCCAACAAGAGGACAGAGCCAGGAGGGGGCTGGTCTCTGCTCCCAAGTAACAAATGACAGGACAAGAGAAACAGCCTCAAGCTGCGCTAGGGAAGTTTAGATTAGATATTGAGAACAACTTCTTTCCCAAAGGGTGCTCAGGCATTGGAACAGGCTGCCCAGGGCAGTGCTGGAGTCACCGCTCCTGGAAGTGTTCAAAAACTCTGTAGATGAGGCCCCAAGTGACACGGGTTAGTGGCGGCCTTGGCAGTGCTGGGGAATGGTTGAACTTGATGATCTTAAAGGTCTTTCCCAACCTGACTGATTCTATGATTCTATTTCCAGACAGCACCTGAAGCAAGCAAAATATTTTTAAGAACAAACGAGTGTACTAGAATTGCATACTAGAACTGTATGGCAAAAATACAGCCTAGTAGTTGCTTTCAGTTGTTCCTGGTAATACTGGAAAAGATAGCATGCATATTATATCATCCTACATATAACTGCCAGCACATGGATATATAGCAGCGATACTTATTACTTATACATAAAAGGATCTTACCTTCTGCTGCGATGATACCGGTGGCGTAGTCATCAAAGGTTTAAGCGGAACAGTGTTAGTCTGAGGGGTGCTTATTCTTGGAGACACGTATGATCTTGGTGATGAGGCATCAGACGTTAAAGACATTGGAGACTGATTAGATGGCTGAGCTGTAATGGAAAAAAGAAAGATTCTTTTCAATAAAGCCATATCGTATCTTAAATGCGAATTAGATTTGCTTTTGGTACTTTGGAGTAGGCTGCGTTAGACAATACACAAACATATTCACCCTGAGACTGCAGGGGGGTGAACAACTGGAACAATCATATGTTCATCAACAATCCTAACTTAAGAACTGTATTTTCCCCAAATGCTCCACTTACAAAACTTGAGGGGAGGGAGAAAGAAGAAGCTATTACGCAACACTTTTTAAACAAGAAAAGCCTAAATTAGCTTGTGATTCCTATTTTAGAGTGCTCAACCCAATTTAACCAAAGGAATGCATGAATGGTTTATCTAGAAACCTACTCACCCATTCTAAGCACTAGCAACAATCCCCTGCCCATATTTTAATTACTGGTTAAAATGAGCATAATACTGCTTACCTACTCAATAACATGACTGCATTTGTTGTTCTGGTTTAAGTTTCTAGCTTTATTATGTTACAAACTAGAATTTATTGGAAGACATCCGAAGGAATAATCTAGTGTGGAAGCTGAAAAATACTATTTACAGAAGACTGCACAAACCTCCCCAGCAGACAGAATAAACCTCCTTTTACAGATCTATGGCCTCTGGCAAGACTCACAGTTGCACAGTATTACAAGAAGGCTGTTGAACCAAGGAAAAGGCTCATACTGGACATTAATTAAGGTTCAAAATAAGCTGAGAGGGTCTTGCACAAGTTTCACATTACTCACAGTTAGCTAACATATAGAGAAAAATCCTAAAAGGCGAGACAGAAAAGCACATTTACTTAGTGGCATGTCAGATTCCTGCTTCACAAGTAACAATTTCTTATCCTATATTCAGAAAAAAGTTAATTGACATCTCCCGCACAAGGTGGCCACAGATAACAAGGGACAGCTTCTCCAACTTTCAGCTATATCGGCCTTTAAAAAAATGCAATGTAACAGTTACATGTAAGTGAAAAGAAGACTGAATACCTTGCGTAGACAGTTGTGCAGCTTGAGAAATTAGGGAAGTGATATTGAAAGCGGATGGTCCAGCAGTAAGAATTTTATGGAGTATAGATTGCAGAGAGGCTTGTGTCACAGCTGCTGTTAGAACTAAAAACAAACATTCTGTTTTACAGAGAATTCTACAACATCACTTTAAACTGTTCAAAATGGCTAAATACACATTATGCCTCATTTTCTCCCCAATTTTGTTCCAGTATCCACAAGAGACCAAAGAGACACCCGAACTATTTTTCAATTACTTGAATTCAAAGCACAAATGCTTGGTATGTCTAACTAAGTCCTTTATTTAGTAGTCCTATCTTTGAGACACACTAAAAAAAATATTTTAGAAAAGAATTTTAACTGTTCAGCTTGACCTTATGGATCAATAATATTTTTTGTAAACATGAAGAGAACATTTGTGTAACTTATTATTGTGGTAAGTAGAATATGTGTTTTTTATTTTAAACTACAACAATAAATAAGTTTAAAAAAGGCAAAAGAGCAGTATCACATTAACTCACTAAAAAGGATGGGGGGAAATGACAGGGCAGAAGACTTCCTGTTCAAGGAAAAAGAAAAGATCTTTCAAGTTCAAAATCTGGACACTAGTGTTTCTTCTAAAAAAAGAAACAAATGCAAAAAAACCTACCCAAATGCAAACTTATTTGTTTTGGGGTTCCACTGTCACATCTTGTTCTACCACTACCCTCCTTCCCCTTTTCCCCTAGTAAAAAATTAGTAATTTTCAACCATTTAAAAAACTGCACTACATAGAAGGAGCATCTTCCAGTATGAGCTGATGAGACCCAGCTTCTGATCTAATCTCAAAAAGAAGATACAGGATCTGTGAGATAACTTCCTGAACACACACTACCCAAACACAAGTCTGAAAAACCTGACTCACCAGGCACAAACACAGAATAACTCTGTATCACGTGCACAGCAAGGGCAGTCCTGCTGCACAAGGTAGAGCCACTCTGCTCATGTGGACGGGCCAGCCAGGCCCTCAAGCTACCAGAACAGTACCAAATGCTCTTACTCAGAGACAGCCGCTGTTCAGATATGCCAATGATACTCCTGCTTTTTTAGACCAACCTAGTGCACAAGCTTTAAAAGGTTTGCCCTGCACAGGAAGAAACAATAACCTACTCACCTACTAGTACAGAATAAAGCCATAATATTTGCCGATTAAAAGGAAGACAAATAGCAGTTTTCCTTGTAAGTAATCATAATGCACATAATAGTTTGATTTTACAACTTTGACTTTCATGGTTTACACTTTAAAGAAGTTAACTCTGGGCACTACACGCAAATGTTTTGCTTCCTATTTAAATCTGTGATGAGTATGCAAGTTCCAAGAAGCAAACGTAAAAATCCTACACCAGTTTCTTCATCAGTAACCTGCCACATCCAGACACCGCATTAGATAAAGCTACATTTCAAATGCATCAGCTCTGCCCGTTCTTGCAGTGAAAGGCGCTCTAGGTAGTTATAAACTTTCTCGTAAAAACTAGGCCAATGAGACAAAAATTTAAGGGATACACCAATTACACACATAAAATTAAACTCGCTAGCAAACTTACTGATGTGATACCTTTATCCAGAGAAGCTAAAATGTACTAAAGAAAAAAGTTGATAAGGAGCAAGATTTAAGAACTCCTAGAAATTTCAGCATTCGCAAACAAGTATTATTAGGATAGCATAAACTACAAGAGACAAACACTGCATGGAACAAAAGAACAAAAAGCTCTAACTAAATTTTGTGCAACAAATAAATGCTGATACAGCACTTAAGTCACGAGTCTCAATCAGACTGCTCCTATGCATCAGCATTTATGGCTTAACACCCTTAAACGATACTTGGCTCATTTAAAAAGGTTTAATAGAACAAAACCCAGTGACAATCCCCAATTTATCTAGGGATTCATTTTTTAACTTCTCATTTAAAGTAAGGCTTGCATTTACTGCAGTTTAGTATCCAGTAATACACTTGTGTATAAGTAAGGGCCAACACCAACTTTAAAGATTCCTTACCTTCATTGATTTTGGATATATCTGCACTAGAATTATTAAGCTGCAACGTGGCTTGCAGAGCAGGCAGCAGCTGTCGAAGGAGATTTGGGTCCTGAAGTAACGGAGGAATTGGAGATTGCGGGACAGGTGAAACAGGAACTGTAGGAGCAGATGAAGCAGGCGCAGAAGTTGGATTCAGTCCAGAAGCAGATGATGTAGAAGGAGTTGTGCAAGAATGGGATACAGACTTGTCCACAGATGCAGACTCTGAACAGAAGACATACAGTAATTTTCATTTTCCCCACTATAAGCTGGCAACTTCTCACTAGTACAGTATTCATATTAAATTCAGAAGATCAAAAGCTTAACTATTGTTATAAGGAAAAGAAAAAACAAGCCCAATACTAATGTAACAAAAATTGAAGATATTCTTTATCAAGTGTAATTTACACTATTGAACCTAACATTTATTAGGAACATACACATAAATTTCCACTTTAGGATACTAGACTGAAAACTGCCAGTGTAAGAAATGGGATTCTCCCTCCCCCCTCCCCCCCCAAATTTAGAACAAATGCGGGACAAAAATTCTATAAACATAAACCAAGAGCTGTTAACATCCCCACAGCAGAATGGAAAAACATCTAAAAATGTATCTGCCCATAATTAATTTCAAGCCTGTCAGTTTCTCCTGAAGCAGCAAGACTTACATTCTTTAAGCACTGATTTCATTTTAGCAAATATCAAGACTTATTACCTAAAGAAATGTTTAGTACTTAAATTCAATTATACTGTACGGCAATTTGTTCTAATTAATGAGTTATTAAATTAAATTTTACTTTAAGTTAACATAAAAGGTGCTCCTCCATTCCAGTACTGTGAGAAATTCCTGCACTGAAAAGTATTTCCACTTACTATAGGAGTACCATCAGTTACTTGAAATATCCTTCCTGCAAGAAGCCTGGACCACTGTATTTCAATTTTAGCTTCTCCTTCTACCCCCAGTAAACCCATCAGAGGCCTCTGCCCTGAATTCAGTGAATACTAACGGCTCTACAGCACCGAATAGGTTGGATAAAGAGTGGAAAGATGGATATGGATGCAAGATCTTGCATCCATCCATATCCATCATATGGATGGATACGGATGCAAGATTTAAATAAATTACTCAAGGAAGTATCAGTATGTAAATCAAATGAGATTGGAAATCTCAGTGAAAAGGGGACTTCAGCTTTCATGCAGTTACAGTAGTAATAGTTCAAAACAAGTCACAAATACTGAGTAAAAAAGCCTTTTCTAGTCACATAGCTGAGAAATCTAAACGAAAGAAAAACACTTTTGAACTCAAATTTAACAGCTTGCAAGGATGCATCAGCCAGAACACACAAATATATTTTGATTTATCAAGTACATTTCTAAAAGGCAGCTTTACCTAGTTACAAGCTCCTTAGGACAATCTATAAAGCAACCAGGTTGGTTGGCCAAAAGCCTTCCAAAGAACTTACAATGGGACAAGAAATGTTTTTCAGCAAAATGTGACCAGAACAGATGATTAGGTATTAGCCCCCCCTTAAAAAAGTCATTAGTAGTGGTCTTTGTTATAGAAGTATTACATATTATGGTGCTTAGAGTAAACTTAAGACAACTGTGACTCAAGACACATGAAGCAAAGAAGAATCTTATCATACCAAACATGTTAAGTTTAAACTTGGACTGGTCATAGTCCAAATAAAGACAAGGCATACAAAAGCAAAGGAAGTGGGCACAATGGAGCATGTCAGAACTCACATATGTAAGTCTCCTAGCCTACAGTTCTGAGATTCTTACAAAAAAAAAAAAAAAAATAATTCCAAACAGAACCAAAGCCCCCTAAATTCGAAACAAACAAAACAGAAAAAAAACCCAATCAAACAAAAAAACCCAAAACACCAAAACAAAACTGAAGCCCAAGCAACTGCCAGCTTAAAAACAGTTAAAAACATACTTAATGTAGTTAGGATTGTCTCTGCAGTTAGACAGAGTTATTTTAAGTGAAGAAGCAACTTACTACTGGGTTATTAATTTGCATAAGCAATACCTGAACTTCAAACCACACCACCATACCAAACAGCTGGAAGTATTTTTCACCCACGCTGCAGTTTTGAACAGAAAATGGACATAATCAAAGACAAACTCAAGCTAACAATGCAGTGAAGAAAAACCTTAAGACCAGTTCAGTTCTGGGTTTTTACTCATTTCTTGAATAAAAGGACTCAAAATATGTCATACAAAACCAGTGAATTCCAAGACGTCCGTGAAACTACTTCAGCTTGGGTAAGTTTCCCTCCTATAAACACACAAACTGAATTGCATAACAGAACACAGTCCAGTTTTCTTTTAGACAATATGGAGACAGTGTTCTGTAGCTGTGTTACTGCAGATAGAATCATAGAATAGTTAGGGTTGGAAAGGACCTTAAGATCATCCAGTTCCAACCCCCCTGCCATGGAGAGGGACACCTCCCACTAAACCATATCACCCAAGGCTATGTCCAACCTGGCCTTGAACACCGCCAGCCCTGGAGCATTCACAACTTCCGGGGGCAACACATTCCAGTGCCTCACCACCCTTACAGTAAAGAATTCCCTCCTTACATCCAACCTAAACTTCCCCTGTTTACGTTTGAACCCATTACCCCTTGTCCTCTCACTACAGTCCTTAATGAAGAGTCCCTCCTCAGCATCCCTGTAGGCCCCCTTCAGATATTGGAAGGCTGCTCTCAGGTCTCCACGCAGCCTTCTCTTCTCCAGGCTGAACAGCCCCAATTTTCTCATCCTATCTTCATACAGGAGGTGCTCCAGTCCCATGATCATCCTCGTGGCCCTCCTCTGGACTTGTTCCAACAGTTCCATGTCCTTTTTATGCTGAGGACATCAGAACTGCACACAACACTCCAAGTGAGGTCTCACAAGAGCAGAGTAGAGGGGCAGGATCACCTTCATGGACCTGCTGGTCACGCTCCTTCTGGTGCAGCCCAGGATACGGTTGGCTCTCTGGGCTGCAAGTGCACACTGCCGGCTCATGATCATTTTCTCATCGACCAACACCCCCAAAGTCCTTCTCCGCAGGGCTGCTCTGAATCTCTTCTCTCCCCAACCTGGAGCTGTGCCTGGGATTGCTCTGACCCAGGTGTAGGACCTTGCACTTGACATGGTTAAATTTCATCAGGTTGGCATCAGTGCACCTCACAAGTGTGTCAAGGTCCCTCTGGATGGCATTCCTTCCCTCTAGCATATTGATCGAACCTCACAACTTGGCATCATCAGCAAACTTGCTGAGGGCGCACTCAATCCCACTGTCCATGTCACCGACAAAGATGTTGAACAACACTGGTCCCAACCCTGATCCCTGAGGGACACCACTCATTACTGGTCTCCAGCTGGACATTGAACCATTGAGCACAACTCTTTGTGTGCGGCCATCCAGCCAGTTCTTTATCCACCGAGTGGTCCATGTACCAAATTGATGTTTCTCCAATTTAGAGACAAGGATGCCATGTGAGACAGTGTCAAACGCTTTGTACAAGTCCAAGTAGATGACATCAACTGCTCTACCCTGTCCATCAGTTCCACAGCCCCATCACAGAAAACCCACCAGGTTGGTCAGGCAGGATTTCCCCTTAGTGAAGCCATGCTGGCTGTCATCAAGCACCTTGTTGTTTTTCATGTGCCTTAGAATGCCTTCCAGGAGAATTTACTCTATTTTAAGTATGGGTCAAAATATATCTGTGAAAGACATTTTTTGTATGATCATCCAGATTAAACACCTAGAGAAAATTATGTGAAAAAAGGACAGTGTTTAATGCCAACATTCCAGTCTTCTGAGATGGTTAACATTACAAAACCAGTAGTCCAAATGCTGAACACATCTCTACGATCATGACTCTAGTACCATCGTGACTATCTGCATGCACATCATATTTTAATTCTTACTTAACATCATAGAGCATATAGAGTAAAACGAATGCTCAAGAGCACCCCTGCAATTCACAAATTAATTTCAATTACTCATAGTGAAATAAAGGGTATAAACCTATTTCTGACAGAAAAGACATAAAAAAACATTTGTGGAAATGAAGAGTATTTCTTCTTTGTAATTAAGCAGCCTGAATGGGTATTTTCTTCTCTACATGGGAAACTTCTTTGTGATGAAAACAAACATACTAAAAAAAACCAGACTACAAATCAGTTCCCTATAATTACAACTTCCATTACACCTTAATTTAAAGCACCCTATCTTACTCCATGGCTCCCAGACCGGACATTTGATTTCACAGTAATAAATCCAAGAAATATTGCCTATAAAACAAAGCTTCTAAATGTTTACACATCCATTTTTTCGTACAATTGCAAGTGTTTAAAACTGGTTAAATTTATGACCCTACACAGAACTTGCAAGTTTTATCTTAAAAGTTAACACTAGTCAAAACCCCTCAAGATGAAACGTCTCTCAAAAATCCTCAGTTATCACTCACAAGGATGCAAGTATTTCCCGTTTTTTCAACAAACAGAAATAGAAACTTTAATTCCCTTCTCTTCCCTAACTCCCCTTTTCTGATCTGCTTTGAGAGACTATTTCATTGTATGTTTTGCCACATAATTAAAATTACTTTTCAAAATTTAAATACTATTTTCTAGTTTCTAAAACATTTACTAGGATACAAAAAAGCTGAGAATCATACAGTCCTGTAATTCTTAAATGCCTCTGAAGCCTCAGCCATCATGAAACTGTCAAAATGAACACAGCATACTGAAGGAAGTTATGTACCTTTACAAACCTAAGCCTTTTAGCTTTATAGCCCTAACACACTGTTCTGTACGCCTTTGCCAACACAAATTCATGTTCCTTAACAAGATAGCTACAGTATTATTGCAAAATAAGGCTTTGGATTACACAGCAGTCCTTCATAAACCTAATCTGAACCATTAATACATCAAGCAGAGTGATTTTTGTACCTACAACCGGAACCTTACAAAAAGACAATGAATATTACAGGGCAACTCTGCAGCCTCCTCACTGCCAACACCACTTTCCATACAAATGCAAGTGACTCTTAAACCTCACATAAAATTTCAGTTATTATCATGAAAGCCCCATGGAAAGCTTCTGTGATAATTTTTCAAAATAATATTGAAACCAAAAACATAACAGCCCACTGTGCTATTCTGAACTGCTGAAAACTTCGTTAACTATAATGCATGTTTTAGCTCTTCTTCTTAAAAAAAAAAATATTAAAAATTCACTATTTTTAAACTATTTTTTGTGATTTTGAAAATTACTTTGCACCACAAACCAAGCACACCAAAGTTTCAACTTCTGGAGCTTTTAAGAAAACTTCTCAAAAAAAAAAAATCCATTCACTTTGTTGCAACAATAAGCAAATTCTGTATGCTTTCTGACAAGCATGTAAACCAGCTACATATAATGCTACAGTATAGAACTAAAGTTTCTGAACTGCCAACTTAAATCATATGGGAAAAAAATGAGCAAGAAAAAGACATCCAAAAAGTAATCACAGATGGCAAACAAAAAAACTAGATGTGGAGATGAACTTAATGAGGGGATTTGGAACTGGACCATCTTAAGGTCCTTTGCAACCCTAACCATTCTCTGATTCTGTGATTCTATAACTATTAACTGGTTTTGCATTAAAATGGAGCAGGAAAAAAAAAAAAAACTTTTTACAATGAAAATAATTTTTGAAGACCATAATGATTAGGAAAGGGCTTTCTATTCATTACCTGCTCTGCCGGAGTATGACCTGCAATCACATCTTTCAGACAAAAGAGAGAGAAGTTATCAGTCAGAATTCTAGGACCAGAACCTTTATGACAAAGATGCGTCTTCGCTGTAGGCTTTGCAAAGAGGTATCAGAACTGAAATAAACAGAAGGCAAGTGCTTGCCCCAGAAACATCACGTTAAGTCACAATGGAAACCTTACATTCCATATTTCCTAGCAGCGTGGAATTCTTAACGCCAAGTAATCCTTTCAGAAAAAGTACCACAGATCATTTTCTGCAGTCATGCCACAATGCTCTTCAATTACAACCTAGATAGAAGGCAGCAAACGCTTAGCTTCTCAGAGTTTGAGGCAGTAAAGTGCTGCTGGATCTTGCCATCACCAATCTCTGCCCCTTATGACAAGAACTTTTGCTTCCAAGCAAACAGCTGGTCCACTAATGAATGTCATTCTGAAAAGCATATAGCGAAAATGAACGCTATAGTGAAAGTGAAGTTATTCAGACTGGGTTTAATGCAGGGGGGTGAAAAACCAAGTCTTTTGACTGTTCAGCTTTTCTGTTTCAACAAAGAGCTCTTGACACCAACAGTCCCATACCTCTTGTGCCTCAGTCACCCTGTCCTACCTATTGGAGTCCTTTCAGTACCTGTTCTTACTACTACCATATCACCCATGGCATGCTGAATTATTCGGACACGTCAGCGTGACAGAGAAGGCAGGGAAAAGGGAAGAACAAAAAAAAGGAAATGCATTTTTTGTGCACTAGGTTCCTTCACAGTCCTTCTGACAACTAAAATATTAGTAATCCCTATGCAATGAGTAGCTTCAAAATGCTGCTATATATAGCCTGCTCTTATTTTTTCACATATATGGACAGCTGAGTTAGAGAGGAAAAATCTTTGTTGAAATAATGACATGGAAATTACCCATTACTGTTCAACGGATTACTCTTAATTACCAGTGTGACCCTTCGAGTATTCCAACTATTACTATTGATGGATTTTTTTTCTTATGCCATCCAAAACAAAAACAACACTTCCAAAGTTCTTTGTAACCAACAATATATTACTCAATCACTTGGATTGTGAGCTTGAGCTGAATCTTTGCTCTGCTAAGAAGTCATACATATGTTCTCTTCACTGGGTGCTCTCTGTGAAAGGAAAACTGCATCACAAAAATTTTCTGAAATTCAGTGCCTTACTGCTCCATAACCTCACCTCTGCTAGCTATGCAGATTAAACAAACACTACCTACAACAGGTAACTGAACTGCCTTATTTACTGTTGATGGTTAAGAATCTCAACACATTAATCTGTGGTCAAGTACCTTAAGTGTAAAGCACCAACTAAATTCTCTGAGCAGCAACAATCAGATTTACCTTTTTTACACAGTTCAGTTCTGACCTATTATGGACCTTAAACCAAACTAGAACAGATAAGTATTTAAAAGCAGTGCATTTTGCAAACATATTTGGCCAAATGAAACTACGGCAACAACAGTAACTGTGTTCTCAAATATGCTCAATTTATATATGGGAAAAAAAATCCGTATTTTTCTCATTTGGATTACTCCAGTCATAAACTAAATTTTCATATTTTCTCTGCTGCCAAAACAAATGTAACAGCAATGCTGAGCAAATAAGTATGAAGTACTGGAAGAAACCTCTTAACAACCTCGCTAGCATTGGTTTTTTTAACCACTGTATGAATTGAGTAATGTACTTAAAGCTGCAAAACCCTGACAAAGAAGATGCAACTATACGAGGAACTATGTTAATAACTGACTGCTAAAGACTAGCAAGTGTTCCAAGAAAACCACAGGGGTGAGGAATGGACGAGGAAGAAGCTCAGCTGTCACTAACCAACTGCTTTAGTGTGTCAGCATTGGGGTCACAACCCACCCAGAACTGCACCAGCCAGCTTGCTTTAGAGTACTGGTGTACTAGAAAAAGAACTGCTGCCTGATGGGACTTGGAAGGAAATGCGTCAGAAGTATCCTATAGACAAACACATTGTTAGATAGGACAACACAACATTCCTTTCAGTAACTGAATTAGAAATAGGAAAATGTGATGTGCCCTAAAGAGAAAGCAGCCAAACAGTAGGAAAAGCAACCCCACACTTTACCTGCAAAAAGCACTCACAGTGAGCACAAACAGAAGCAGCAGATTCTGACTGGAACATTCAAACCAAAGAGTAGAGGTCAAATAGTTCCCCAGGAACTCTCCACTACTGCCAGCCACTGAGGGCAGAGGACTACTGCTAACAGCTGAGCAAGAGTTCAGACAGGGATTTTATTCAATCTCCTTGTGGGACTACAACATATCCCTGCAGCAAAAGAGATCGAGCTGAAAAAAATGTTGCTGTTTTTTGTGTGGTTTTTTGTTGGTTTGTTGTTCATAACTATTACTGCATTAAAAAATACACAGTAAGAACAGAACTATTAAATCAGTAGTACATACATACTGGTATAAGGCTGCCAGGAATACATTGACAAAAAGCAAGAACCCATTAAGGCAAGGACTACTGCATGTATCAATCAGTCATTTGCACCAAATTATTTTTGTAAGCAAAAACCACAGCTTTACCTCTTTTCATAAAGAGGGATGGCACAGCTAATGAACAGAAAAAAAAAAAAGGCTGTTTGCTTTATTACCACAAAAAAAACCCTCTCAAACTATTTTCCAATTCTATAAAGATTCTTTTACAAGATTGTTCGAACCAAATGTCTCAAGACTTTTTTTTTTTTTTTCATTTTGTATTACATCTGCAAACAAATACTTTAAAAACTGTGTGCCTATGGTACTACAGGTCCACAGTCACCCCTGGAAAACGAGTAACAGAAGCAAACTAAAGCAGCCCAGTATACAGCATTGCTTCCTTCTCTCTTCTGAATTTAGTTATGTAAAAGGGTACAGAAATTTTACTGGTCGAATTTCTTTACAAAGCAAAAAAAAAGGAAGTTCAGCATTCACAAAAAAAGAAAGGCAACGCAACTGAATATACACTTTGAATGATCTCTTACGATGTAAGCTGCACTGGATTTTTCTGGTTCTGTGAGAGTTAAATTCAAGCAAAAACTCGCATTTTCTGGAGTATTTCAAGCCTAACGTTCACCTATTCTGAGTCTTCAATTACTTCCTAGTTTTCTTTAATCCACCCTGTCTGAAGCTCAGTATCACTTCTGCTCACAATGAAGTGGCATGAAACACATCAATGAGGTGTATTACAGAGAATCTATGCATTTAACCCATTCCTACATCGGAATACAGAAATTAAGTGATTATTTACTATGGAACCATCCATGGTAACATGGTTTCCAAAACAAGATTTATAGTGCCAAGACCACCCTGCATGATCATTTTCACACAGGGTGTAAAAATACGTATTCATACCCAACCATATGTTCTCAAATGAATGTCATATGTAAGAAATACTACAACTCTCTACCAACATTTGCAGCAGTTGTCACAATGGAAAATTCCTTCACTTGCAGTAAGGTTCAGTTTGCTCAATTTAAGTGGAAGCAACTAGCAAAAACGTCGTAAAACACAGAAAGAATATCCAGTTTGAAGTCTGATCACACACCAAACAGGAACCAAGTACATAACAGAGTTGAGTAATAACACCAGTTTAGAGTATATTTTAAAGATAGTAATGAAAATAGAGGATAAACAAAGCAGAGAACATCTGACGTGTATGTTTTGCACTGGCACATTTAAAAGCTCAAACTGCGATCAAAATGTAGAAGCTAAACAGAAGCAAGTGACTATGGTACTCAGTACAAGAACCATGCATCGACTAATACTTCTTGCCTCACTGCTTTGAACAGAAAAAGGCTTCCTGAAAATCTGTTTCTCTGCGGTTTATAGTCAACATTCATGTACAAGGCAATGTAAAATATGCACAAAATCTCAAGAAAGACATAGAAGATTTCTTTACATGCACAATTTTCTTACATTGCAGTATTTGTCAATGTATAATACTGCTTGACTATTTTGGATGGCCATTTACACTTATCTCTGGGTAAAAGCTGAACTTCCTTAATAAAGAAAACTGGAAAGCAGAACAACACAGAGTGTAAGACCAGTGTCAGACCAGAGTATTTTCTTGGTTTTAGCACTATACTACTTTTCTGTAACTAAACAGACTTGCAAATCTCAACAGGTCAAGAATTCCACTTCCAAAAAAAAAAAACAAAATCAAAACCAAAAAACCCAAAACAAACCCCAAAAATCCCAAAACAGACAAGTTTATCAAGAATTACTTTCCCTCATCCCAAAGCCTCCAAAACAGAATTCTCCTACACTCCAAGAACTCAGCTGTACTAACGTATCATACTATCACTAATAATAGACATCTCCATTCTGACAACTAGCTAGAGCTCTTCTTACCTAAAAATGAAGTAAATCCAACTAAAATATAGGCTTTTGAAGGGTCACAAACAATGCACGCATAGTCCTGGTCTTCACTTGATGACTAAATGTTTCTGGTATGTATTATGCAGAAACACAAACCTCCAGCAGCTTTAGAACTGAAGATCCAGTAGGTTACAAGACACAAGTCAAGACAGAAGAGTAGCTGTTACAAACATGTGGAAAACTGTGTTGCTTTCTGGAAGAACTACATGTGTGTTTATTGAAAAGTTTGATGACCCTGACATTCCAAACAATTCATAAAACATAATGGTCATGTGAAATGACTTTCACATGGTGCAACTACATCTATGTGAAGAACTCAAATAACATCAAAGGATCAAGATAACTTCAGGGAGGACAAAAATGAAAATGTCTTACAATTATCATTTGAAATTGTAATTTGCAGAATAAGCCAGTAAAAAGCAAAGACTGTAGTGTTACTTTGAATAGGTGTAAGATAAAGCAAATGTGGCATAAGGGGAAATAAACACATCAAAACAATAATTGGTTCTAAGCACAAAAAAAAAATCAACAGGGAAAAAAATCTTTGAATTTTAGAACTAACACACTTCGAATGAGCAATGCAAATTCAATGCATCATCTTAAACGACAGAAGGAATTTCATTATACATACCTTTTCTCTCTGTTTTCTGTGCAGGGATGGAAGATGTGGATGTAGGCAGTTTTGATAAAGTAGATGCTCCATTAGCATCAAAGGATTTCTTTGGCTGGTGATCAGATTGTAGAGAAAATGGACTAGGAGGAACAGTGCTTGGGGTAGCAGTTGGATGAACCACGGGTTTGATGGGATGCTGTACTGGAGCAGAACTACTGTGAGTTTCTGCTCTTGGCAGTCTGTAGTCTCTGTCATTGTGCCTGCTTGTTTGAGATAAAATATTCTGTGGGAGCATACTACTGGCGTCGCTGGAATGCTTGTCTTCCACTTTTGTCAGGATTCCCCAAGTAGTGTTGCAAAAAGAAAAAAAGATTAAATTAAAAACTTGCCTAAGACTGCAGTGACTTTCATTAATACTGCTGCAAATTAACAACTAGAGCTGATTAAACTGCTTATGATTAAAGAAAGTCCCAAGTAGATCAGCATCAAAAAAGGCAAAATTGGATTCAACTCACTGACAAAATGCATTTTCTGTGACCTTTGCTTGATTTAAACACTACGTTTTGATGGAAGGCTTTATAACCACTGTTACAGTCAAGTTGACTTTTGAAGTCTCCTAAAAACCCTAAACCAAAATCTGTTATTTCCCTTTTACATTCAGCATGAAGAGATAATTTGTGCCATTCTTCTTGTGTTCATTGAAAATCCTAAACATTGGGTATAATTTAAGTTTCAAATTCTAGCCTTCAAAGAATTCTACTTCAAGTCACTAGAGTACTACTACAAAGAATTCCCTTTCAGCTGAATTAATTCAAGAAGACTATATATTAAGTAAATGACTCATCTGCATTTGTCACACACAGACAGACTTTAAAATATGCTACACAGGGAACATACCAAGCAAACACAGACTGATTCTTTTCATTGATCTAGATTTTCACCTGTTACAAAACAAGCAGTTCCTGCAATATACATTTCTGCTTTCTGTAGCATATGTTTAGCATATGCAGGATGTTTCAGTATACAGAAAGACAGCCCTTTGTAAGTCTTTGCCTTGTCAAGTTCCAAGCAAAAGTGAGGGATGGGGGGAGAGGAGTACTAAAACTTCGGCTTTTTTGCAAACATCCTGAGAACTATGCTACAAATTCACTCAAACTACAGCAGTATACAGAAACAGTCACAGTACAAGTATTTCCCCGGAAAAGAAACTGACAAGGATTAAAAGTAGGTATGAGAAAAAAAATAAAATAAACCCAATAACAGAAATTCATAGTCTAGGCAAGGTTTTGTTAAAGAGTACTGGCATGGTAAATATACACTTTCAATAATGTAAAAAAGCCTCTGAAAATCTTGGTATCATTGTCCATTAGATTAATTATTTTCAGATGTGAAATCAAGGTTTTGGAGAAGACTTCCGCATCTCTAATTTTAAGTTCAAAATGACATTGACAGGTCTCAGTGATCATGACAACCCAACTATACCATAAACTGCAAGTTGTTTCACTACCTACCTACAAAGATAACTAAATTAGGCAATAAAAGCTGCAAAAAAGAGGGCCACAACTAAAAGCATTAAGCAAGTGTCGTACCAGTAAAAGCGCAAAGTTATTATCAGAAATAACATTTGCAAGAGCTGTCTGTGCTACCTGCTTTGGCCTTTTTAGATAAAAAAGTGAGAAAAACAGCTAAGGAAAGGCCTTTTTTTTTTAAGTTTGGAAAAGAAAACAGTCATGAAAACAAGGCAAGAATATATTACTGTAAAAAAAGCCACATACTTCCACTGGCAAACCCACTGGCAGCTGTCGCCTGCATCACCTCTCTTCTGTAATCCCTATCTTTTGGAAAACTGTTAACTGACATTTTGCTTGCTTCTTTTTGTCTCTGCTCTCTGGAGAAAAGAAAGCACAAGTTAAGAATGTGCAACACTTTGTACAGGTGAAATTACATGAGATGAATTAAACTATCGTAAGAGCTTGCTGCTACAGATGGGTGTAGGCGAAGCCCAGCCATTGCTTCCTTCACCGCTGCTTGTTGAAGCCCCAGTATAACACTTCAGCTCAATAACACCGAGAAAAACAAACCAAAAAAACTCAAACCCAAATGCAGTAACAACAACAAAGCAAAAAGAAACCCAAAAAAACCCAAACCAACAAGCAACCACCCACCCACGAAAAACCAAACCAACCATACTAGCGCCTCTCACTGTAGATCAAGGGTTAAAATAGGTGCCAGAGGTTCTGATAAGCTTAGGAACACAGCAGACCAAAATCTTTTATAGCAGTAATCTATTAGCTAAGATCAACTGCTCTTAAATGATCTCAAGAGTATCTGTTATTTATACAATGAAAACAGACACACACATATACCTTTCCAGCCACTCTTTTGGTTTTTCCCATTGTGAAACTTCTGTTCGGCAGTTGTAGTAGTATTTTTTGCCTGAAGAGCTGATGTGTTCAGACCAATCATCCGCAGAATCGTAAGCCTTTAAAACACAAAAGGTGCTGGACAAAAGACTACTGGAAAGTTTTAATATACAAATTTAAAAGTTTTCATTATTTTAAAAACTACATGGCATGCTCACATACACTGATTTCTATTTATAACATCTCTAAATGCCCACTTCATTTTGATAGTAAAGATGAGACCACTATCACTCCTGCTTCATTCTGCAAAAATCATACTGTCTTCTCTAGATTTACCAACAAAGTTCACGGAAAATATTTTTCTCTGTATCTACTTCACTTAAACAAACTAGAGTTTTAAAATTAAAAACCAGGTACCTCAAAGCTCTCATGACTCTAAATTAGAATAGTTTTACAACATAGAACAACTGCAGCTTGGGTTTACAGAGTGTTTAAAATACAGACTGATCCTGGAAAACCCAACAAAGCCAGAAACATACGTGCTGCTTGTTTTAGAGAAAATTATGGAAATATAGCATATATGAATGGTGCAACACAGGGATGAATACTAATCACAAATACTCACTGCATCAGAAGTTTTGCTTGGATTATTGCTGGGATTAGAAGAATGTGAATTTGAACTATGAAGAGCACTGTGGTTATGTGAATTTTCTTGTGGAGAGTAACTGGTCCCTGAAGAAAAAAAAGAAACACTGTTCACCATGTATGCTTTCAAAGAATTCAACCACTGCATTCTAAAGAGATAGAAGGGGAAAGGAGAGGGGAGTGGAAAAGGCAAGTTACCCACAACATGGACCACAGCATAGTTCAGATGCAGAAGTACTTCAGGAGACCCTATGCATATTTCCTTTTCCACACAGCATGAAGCTCACTTTGCCTTTCCAGTTACAATAATGCAGTATGTCCCTCCACTAGTCTTACTCTCAAACCTCATCCTCTTATGAATCAACAAGTAGCCTTTTTATTTGTTGATGGTTGGAGAAGTCCTACAGCATCAATTCAGAAATTAAGATTTTCTCCTCAAGTCAGCAAGTTTAAACAGCCTTATAAACAGCCTACAGAGATACACAAGATCAGGTTTTACATTCACCGGAGCAATTCTGTTTTCCTAACCTTCTGACACTACCTGTAACTGGTTCTACGTACCTCTTTCTGTTTGTGCATGCAGATTAATTTTCCTGCACCTCAGTCTCTGCAACATAGATATCAACACCTGAATACCAAAAGCAGCATTTCCCAGGCCGCTACCTGCTTCTGGCCTCCCTTAAAACTGCTTCTCAAAGTAATCCAGTTTTCCTCCCCCATCACAACAATCCTTGAACAGAAAAGAACTGCTGGGAAATGAGAAGGGAGAATTCTCAACGCCTATTACATCTACATTTGTGCCTAAGCTCATCACCATGTACACCTTAACAGATCTAATTACAATTAAGCAAGGCCATCCATTAAACCCTTCACAACCTCATTTTAAATTTCCTGCTTTTAAGACCTTCCATTCCTCAAAAATTTCTAAGCTCCATTATTCTTCACATGATTTCCTTTTTCTGAGTTTTGAATGCTCACATAAATCACACCAAACTAAGAAAAATCATTTTCTTGCACATCATGGAAAACCCTAAATATTCCAAACGCAACACGCTCCCTGCCTGAGAAGTTTCTAAATACCATGGGATAGTACATTAGATACCATTAGCTTCACATACCACACTGTGATTTAAATACGAAGTCGAAGTGCGTTGCAGATGGCAAAGACTGTATCTTATGGGCAACTACAATAAAGAACAGGATCTTTGATAATGGCCTGATAGGTGGGAATGAATGGAGCCATTCCAAATATATATATATATTTTTTAATGTCTTCTGAGAGCCACATATGCAGAAGATGACGACTAAATGATATAGCATGGTACAGAATGGGAGAGAGAATACAAAGAGCCTTCTGACTAGAAAAGAGCTGTCAGAACCCCTAGCTCAAACGTCTTCCTCCACACCTCTAATCCTGCAAGTTTGAAAAACAGTCCATCACAAACGCAAGAGATATACCATGACTGATCTTTTTAGTACCCTACAAAGGTTGAAGGCTGATTTGCACACACGAGTTACTGCAACCTGAACCATCAGTAGCCATGAACCCCTTTCTACACCACTGTGGGTAAACCCATGTCAGTCTCTTTAAAGATCTGGGGAGGATAGGAGAAGAAAAAGGTCCTGTCCTCAAATACAGCCTGCAAGACAATTAATCCTACACCAAAAGTACCCTGCATGCTCAGAGCCAGGTGAAATTACTTACTCATTAAGGTGACTTAAGCTTGTCAAAAGCAATACTCACATCACACGCTTCTGATGCAAATAAGTAACAACATGATAACATGACTTTACATGTTATGTATGTTAGTAAATTCCAGAATTTAGACTATGATATACATTTAAAAAATCCACACATTTAGTTTCCCATAACGTATACAAGAAGTGTATTGTAATTACAAGCCTGTACTCCTCAATCAGGCACATGAGTGAGTCTTGGTTGTTTGTCTTTATTTACTATACCCTCCCAAACTCTACTGAGATCATAAAATTTTTTTCATGTATTTCTGCTTAATGCACACATATTAGTTTATTTCTCATTCTGTAAGGTAAAATCACCTCCCCTTTTAAAGGAAAAAACAAGATGAAAATCTACCAGAAGGCGTGTTTGAACAGCTCTGTTATTAGTCACTTCAAAACTTTGCAACACCAATGTAGTTAATTTACTGTAAACCCATACCATAGATGCAGTAAAATTACACTTTGTTCAGAGTACTCAAGACACAGTTGGGGTTTTTTAAATACCACAGTGGTCTAAATACATTGCCACAGTAAATCCACCACACATTTTACAAACATGACTAACAGCCAACAACACATACATTAAGTCAACAAAATACTTTAAAGCAAATTCTATCCATACCGTAAGCAAACCCCTCACTAAGCAGACTTTAGTCCCCCCGCAGTCTAACAGCTCAGCAGCATCCCCCCACCATTTCACACTTTCCTGCCGTGCTGGTTCCCAGCCCCAGTGCTGAGTCAAAGCACCTCAGAGGAGTGAGTACAGGGTGGCTGCAGCAATCACACCCACCTACAGCTGGCCCCAGTAGCAGAAACGCCTACTTATGCAGCAGCTTCTTCATAAGGAGACCTGGGCCTCTTCACAAGGAGCTGCTGTCCTCCTTCACAGAACTCCCAGGCTGTACATTCATGGGACTGACCTCAGTCAGGGATCCTGCCCTACCCAAGCTCACCTCAGCTGAGAACTGCTCATGGCTACTTCAGCAGTACTAACTGCCTCAGGTTGCCAGGGTAAGTCATGTGGGCTTTTTCACAAGGACCAATGAGAAATACAATACCCAGTGGTGTCTAGGACAATTACACAGAGTAATTACACATGCAGGTTCACCCCCACACCTCCATTTTATGCATAATACCACTTTATGTTTGGATAGATATCCAAACTCCAAGGGAACGAGCACGCAAAAGGGCTGCCAAGCTGATGTTTGCTGTTGGGAAGCTTCCAAGACTGCAGCAGATGATCCTCTGGAGAACAAGATTTTTAGCCACTTCATACAAGTTAAGGGCTTAAAGATTATATGCAAACATCAAAACCATATCACCAAATTAACCACATACTAAAACCTTCAGTACAAAGTGGAACATACTTGCACAGCAGTCACCTAGGAATTCAGACAATCCAGCCAAGCAAGCACTGCCAGCTCAGGCTGCCAGCAAAGTGGCTAGAGATCTTTAAAAGGCCACCAAGTTAAAATGGCATGCAGAGAGCAATCCACAAGTGGAGGTCTATTCTAAAAGAAGGGGAAAGTTCCTCTTGTAGGCTAGCTTTCACCATTAGCAATACCTAACCTTGAGTCGTTTCAAGGCGGCTGTGACTTGCTATCAGCTCTGTGTTTCCCAGCTGCATGTCTGGCAAAACAGATCATGAGAACAGGATTGCTAAGATTAGTCCATATCCCAGAAAAAGGCCTGATAAGGTAGACAGTACACTATTGTCCCTTGAGGCACTTCTCACCCTTTCCTCTCACAGTTAGACATTCCTTACTAGTCCCACTTTATTCAACAAAGAGGGACAAAAAGTCTTGCTTTAAAAATGCTTATTAACATACCTTAGGACTTAGCAATTGCAAACAGACATCTCTGATACACCACAGGGAAATTCATACTGTGCTATAAATCCTCCAACTCAGCTACAGAACTCCCCATGGAAATGTTTACTGCACCATCACTGTGCATGACTTTCCTCAGCTTAATCATTATTTTGGAAGCAGCTTAATCTATATACAGCTACCCCTAACTGGAAGATGGCCAAGAAGGGCATTCACGCTACAGTTCTATAAAAATGTAGCGGTACAATCACTTAAGCAAGCCTTCACTAACACTATCTCTAGAGAGGAACAGATCACAATCAAGGTTAAATTATCATGACTGTCTTCAAGTCTTTCAAATGAAAATTACATCTTCCTCACTAAAGAATGAAAACAAGCTGAAAGCACAAGAAGCATGAATCTGGGAACCAATTCAAAAAGAGGCTGTGACTTTATGCCTACCACAGATTTGAGATTCTGCCACACCAAGACTCATTTTAATGTTTTTGTAAGTAGTTTCCAGATTCGAAGTGCTGAATCCAAGACAGTCTGAACTGCAACAAGGGTTCAACACTACACTGGACTTTGAAAACAAGATGTAGCTAACACTGGGTAAAAGAAGAGTATTCCTTTTTTAACACAGTCAACTTTCTCTAGCAATCATCATATTTAGTTAATGTCTCCATTAACACTTCAACTTTGTAAAATTAAGAAAAGTTGAAATTCTGCTTTAGCTAAGGATCATACTGCCCTATTAAAGCAACTGATTTCTCTCCCTTCTCCCCGATGTCTTTCAAAAACAAGCTGAAACTCTTTCCTTTCTAAAACCTATACACCTATGCTAGCAACTATGGAATCTCTGTGTACCCAGCTAAAATAGACCTCTTTGCTACTTGATTAGACGGGTCAAATACATCACTCTGCATTCCACACCATCCTCTGGCGTCCAAGTGTCTCAGCCAAAATAGAACTTTTTGGTGCACAACATTATACAGTATTACAAAAAAATTTCAAACTCAAATCTTCAAAATGTAACTCTAAATCCAGATAAATCTAAAATCCAGATTAGCAAACAGTGAACAACAAGAAAAAGCTACTTTTCATCCTCTTCAAATACACACTTGAGAAACTAGACAGCAAATTCATATACCCCCACTTACACTAAAGACTCAAGCTAGACACAAACAGTAAAATTACAGCATTTGCCATAGTAGCGTTACACCATACAATAGTTAACTTCAGACAGTTCAAAACAGAACATTTATGTTTCCTTTTTAGTCATATACCTTATTAATATCCTCACTTTCCCTTAGTCCATAATAAAAAGTGGCAGTGCAGATGACACAAAGGAAAGTTCACCAACGCTTACCAGCTGGACCAGAAGCATGAAAAATGCTCTCTAGCAGTAATGAGTGCTGTACCTGGTACTTGAAGACAGTCTCCCCATTCAATCCCTCCAGAAAGATCAGGAATTTGGGAAAAGCTCTAGGAGAGGCACATTTTCTGTGCCCAAAAAACATGTATACAAAAAGCAAGAAAGTTCATTCTACCTGTTTCAACTCCGTACACACTGTTCTATGACTCCATATTCCACCTCTTAGCTAATACGCAATAAATTCAGTAAACCAGACTGTACCAGAACCTGAACTTCCTCAAAAGAACAACTACTGCCCAACTGAGAGACATTATTTGTTAACAGCGCCCTGGGTTCAGCTGCAGCAGTTCTTTTTCTCCTTCTTCGTAGCTGGTGCAGTGCTGTGCTTTCAACTTCAGTTTGAGAACAGTGATGGTAACACAGATGTTTTTAGCTGTTGCTAAGTAATGCTTACCCCAAACAAGGACTTTTCAGTCTCATGCTCTGCCAGTGAGGAGAGGCACAGGAAGCCATGAGGAAGCAGAGACAGGACACCTGACCCAAACTAGCCAAAGGGGTATTCCATACCACAGCACATCATGCCCACTATATAAACCAGGGGCAGTTACCTAGAAGGCCCAGATCACTACTCAGGTAGGGCTGGGTACCAGCCAGTGGGTGGTGAGCAGTTGTATTCTCTTCTCTTGTTATTTCCCTCATCAGTATTATTATTATTGGTGGTAGTAGTAGCAGTTTTGTATTGTACCTTAGTTACTGGACTGTTCTTACCTCAACCCACGGGAGTTACATTCTTTTGATTCTACTTCCCATATCCCTTGGGGGGGTAGAGAAGAAGGGGAGGAGCAAGCAAGCAGCTACATGGCTCTGAATAACCATCTGGCCTTAAAACATGACACAGGGGAAACAGCAAGACAGTTTTTGTAATTGAAACGTCATGGTGTTAACTATTTAAGAGTTGTTTAAACAGTGAAAATTATAGAAACTTAATCTAAGATAAGCCTGTATTGAAACTTCTAAAGTCTCTTTCAACTAACATCTTTGTTACTTTAGTGCAAATCTTTCAGCAGAACAATTTCTAAAGTTCTACATATGGGAGGAAAAAGAGTAACATACTAGGAACACAATACCCAATGTCTCAGCAGTAACTAACTAGCCTATCACGGCCATTTTTATTTGCCACATGTAAAAGTAGTAAGACAAAACAGTTTTTCTTCAGTGCATCTTTATGTAGCCCGCTATATTGAAATAAAAACTTGCAATTTTGTCTAGCAGAGCAATGGCCTCAGAGAACACACCAACTGAGCAGTTAACATTTTCCAGAAATTCATAACAAAGTTGAATACATAGTGTTCTGCCAAAAGAAAGAAAATCAAATCTCATCACTGTACTGCCCAACTGCCCAATTACATATTCATTATGCCCCTCCAAATAAATGCTTTATACCCCTTAAAAAGTCGCTCTATTGATCAAAAAAGCCTCATTTCCTCCACGGCTTTCCTATCATATTGTGTATCCAGGACAGCAAAGTCTATGCTGATTTGTAATGATTGATTCACAGCATAATTGTCTCAACATAAAGAAATTTTCATCTTTATTTCCAAGTTATCATTCACACAAAATTTCATGGAAATTAGTCCAAAATGTTGGTATAAATAGACCAAGAGTTGTACATATGTGGAGTGGGGCAAAACGACCATACAGAATTTTTCTTCTAAAATCACAGTAAGAAAATGACACCTCAAGAAGGAAAAGACAGTAGCAGTAAACCAGTAAAAGTCAAGGACTCTTACCATTTTACTAATTCAATACTCAAAGAACACCAAGGTATTATTAAAATGAAAAAGATTAGCTTCAAATTTTCTCTTACATATTGCATAATGCAACAGTAGTTCACTATTTTACTCTCTTTTGCTTACATTTTTATTTTTCAGATTTGCTCAATTTATTTAAAAAACCCTCAAGTTTAATTTTATGACAGTACAAACTACTATAGAAAGAAAACCAGTTATCTGCCCATCAAAAAGGAAAGCAAGAGGCAGTAATAAAATGGCTCAAATTAAATTCAAACTTTTGAGCTCTCAATCACCCAGCAGCTAACAGACAGACTGTTTTTCTAGAGCTGTTCATCAATATGAATGGACTTAACAGCTTCAGTTGCTCTCACTGGAAGAACAGATACAAACTTTCATTTGCCCAACCATCCCCCTCTTTTTTTCCTCCTTTCCCTGTTACAGCTGCAGCAAAATAGTTCCCATAATTCTGGTGTTGTCTTCAGCCTGCATCCCAGTAGCACTGAGAAATCACTTTTCAACTTAGAAAATTATGTGGTACACTGAACAAAGTCTGTTGAATCCACTGAGTTTCTGTAAGATCCAAAGCTCAAATTTCCCAAGTCGCATCCTACAAAAAAGCCTAAAGGGATGAAATAAGCACACTGTAGACAAATCCCTACAGACTTTCTTCTTCAAAGAAAACCAGCATATTGGCAAATTTCTTGATATCTCAATCATTAAAACAAAAATAAGCAAAAGACTGAACAAATACTTTCACTATTACTTACAGAAATGTTTATTTCCAAAAAACAGTAAGCAATACTAATTGAAAGAATTGGCCTATTTCTCCTAAATTTAGGCGAGTTCCAACCAGCTTGTAACTATTTCTGGTAGGTCGCAAAGGTTACTGAAGTAGACACTTTAAGCAAATTGAAACCTGTAAGTTAAATTAAGGTGAAATTCTGAACTATAGATAGAGAACAAATCCTTCAGATTTACATTTGCTATTTACTCCCTTTTGGTTCAGGTCACCTAACTTAAAATAAATGCCAGTACTATCCCCAACATTGCTTCACATCTCTATTGCACCTATATTATTTGAGATCAATCGACTGGAAAGAGCAGCTTAAGCAATTTAACCCATGAAAAATATGAAGTACCACCATGAACTTCGACAACAGAGTCCTATTCCTAACTCTCTACCTGATGGCCCAAGAAGATCTCAATGTGTGAACCAAAAAACTCCCTGCTAAAGCATTTCTTTTTAACCTTGCAACACTTAATGCATTATCACATTTGTACTGACTGAGGCTCTCCTCTAAAAAGAAACTACAGGTAGCAGAGAAAAAAGCCAAACTATGTTTTCATTCTTGACTCTAGCTCAGAAAACATTAGCGTATCTAACACAGCATAAGCTTTTCATTATGACACACAAGAAGTGTTACACTGACAGCTGGAATCCTTATCACAAACTAATAACCTTTATCACAAACTAGTGATGTTTTAATTCCAGCGTGGATCAACATAGCACATGGGCCATAGACTAAATTTCCTCCCTTCTAAACCCTCCCCAGCAATACATCATGAAACCAAACGAACAGCTCTCCCATGAACATACAGTAATACAGTATTAAAACATTCAAGTTTGGCAAAGGAAGTCTAACAGCATCATAGCTATGCACTATCCTACCCTCAGGCAACAATATTCCACAATCCAGACAGACTAAGCAGAAGACTGTCTGCCACTGTTTCATGCCTCAGATTGGTCTAATACCTCCTCAGAAGATAACTCCACTACATAAATACAGCAATAAAGGTATGAACAGGATTTCAGGTTACGCCAAATAAAGAGAGAGAAACTGTTTGCTTTAACAGAAAACTGTGTAACACTATAATCACTGTGCATCACAAAAAAAACCAAACCAAAACCAAACAAAACCCCAAAACATTTGTCATATCCTCTGAACGACTATTTCTACAATCACTGATACACATTAAATGTCAGTAGATGGTTCCAATTTTACAAAGTTTTTTCCTCTCAAAATCCAAGAAAAAACAGAGAACTCAAGACACTTCTAAACAATGTTATTTTTAAATTACTGCCATTAGGCACATGCTCAAATGCTTTCTGAAAGTGAGGCTTACAGGTTACTAAAACGGAATAAACAAACCCCTTTACATTATGGGGGGAAGGTCTGACAATTTTTGCTTTTCATTCAAGGAGCTTCTCAAAGAACATAAACCAAATACATTGGAAGGCACACTGATGTTTAATAACATACACATCTGTGAGATAAGACAGAAATTGCTCAAGTGCAGACACTTTCCAAAAACTGGGAATTCCAATGTTTTAAGATTACAGACAGCACAGTAATACTATAAAAGAGGGACAGACCATAAACTGGTCATCACTGACAGAAGTCTGTATAGAGTCAGAGGTCATGCAAAACAATTTCTGCTTACAAAGGAGAAAACAAAATAGCAGTGGCCAGAACACAGCTCAGGCTACTACTTCTTTTTCTATGTACAAACAGCACCAAATTAGTACTCCCACTCAGCAGCTCCAACCAATTAAGCAAGGTATGACAACTTAATCTCCCTGACAAGATCCTCTGAGCAAAAAATAAGATTAAATAAGAACAAAGGCATGCTGCTCAGTAACTCTCAATTTTCTTTTCATGTTTTGGGGGTAGCTTCTTGGGGACAAAGAACTTCCAGCTCAGGATTCTGCGAATGCAATATTACATACAAATTAACTTCCAGTTTAAAATAAGGCACATGAATATGCAGCTTTTTCTGAACATAGGTAGGGCTATGCAGTGACAAACACCTGCAACCTTAATCCAATCCTAAAAGTTTCCTTCATTTCAATTATCATTCAGAATCAACAACTCTACAAGTATGTTCTGTTGCAAACGGATTAAAAAACGAGTGTCTATTACCAGACACTACAGTAAAGCTGCGAAAAGGTTAGTCACAGACATGATTATTATACTTGCATCCTTAATAAAAAGCCTGTAGCAGAATCAATACCCAAGTATATTAAAAAACAGGCAAGAACAAAAAAAGACTATCTCATTTCTTAAATGTATCTTAAAAATATTAACTGAAAATTTGTATCTCTCAAATATGTGTCGCCAACATACATCAAATTTGACTACTAAGCATGTTCAATTCTAGTTTTATTTTGTAAACTAACACAAGAAACTCTTATTCATTCTCCAGTTACTTAATAACCATATCTAACAAGAACCAAACTCCACTTCAATACAAGATCACTGTTTAAATGCCATTAATATTTGCAAGTTGAAGAGAACTTTGCTTCTAAGACTGTAACAATGACCATGAAACTTTTAGTAACCCATCACAAATGAGCAAGCTAACTTGAAAATATTTAGTATTACAAGCAGCAATTGCTCAATGAACTTTCACATGATAACTTGTGAAACAATTAGACAAACTTCTCTTTCAGTTCAGGATATACACGTATATTTATTACAGTACAGAGATGCAACAAATGGAAGGATTTTAATTTTATGCCTATTTACTCAACTGGGAATCATTTTTGAAAAGATGAGATGCTAACAGCATTCTGAAAAAAAAGTAGTGAAATTTATCTATGCAACACAGTTCTTCATTAAAAGAAACAAACCCTGGCCCAGGGCTTGGAGAATGAGAGGCTTCAGCAAATAAGGACTGAGCTATGAATTAATAGGTATATATTGTTGTGGTTTTAATGACAGATTCACAGCCTTAGTTTCAGGCTAGATGCTTAGCCTGGCTTAATAAAGATAAGGCGCAACAAAATTTTCAAGTATGTACAGCACAGTAGGTGACAATTCTTCCCTCTCCCCATTAAGTAATTTTTAAAAATATTCTTAAAATTCAACTGGTCTTTCCTGGAGTTTCCTTACGAGAGTAAACTATGGCTCTCCACAAAATCTAAAGGTACATTTACAAACTGAAAATCTATTATCAAATTGTCTGGTTGCCCAAGTGTCTCATTTTATTTCACTGGTTAAGTAAACACTCTCAAAAGAACTATACAGAGACTGCAATCACTAGTGTAGGCAGTGTTTTGCCAGTAAGAGGTGAACTTTACACTACTTGAATTTTAAGAGGATCATGTTATTTCTTCTATTAAAACAAGTAGAAATAGTGTTCTTCCAAAAGGAACGTGTGGTTTTGAAAATTAAGTCTGTGTTAACCTGTCAGTGGCAGCTGCCTAAATGAGCAAACTGCTCAAACTAGAAGAGATCTGAACCCCTACTGTTAGTCACAGGGTAACCTGGCCTGAACACACCATCGTCCAGAACTTAATTGTGTGAAAGAAACACAACAGGAAAAAACAAGGTAAAGCACATTACCTAATTTGTACAGAAGAGTTTATGCACAAACATACATTTATATATGCCTTAATAAAGAAGAATTCTTTGTTTATTTCCCCCCACACTTGGGAGTGAACAGGTATGTTTGAAACATAATAAATGAGCACAATTTCCTTTCCCCATTTTTGCTACTGACAGTTATGAATAATTTATAATTCTGTTACTCTAACAAGCTCAGTAACAAATCTACCTAGTAAAACACTTGTTGCTTTGGAAGATGTAAGCCAGCATGATATTTAAGGAATCTAGGAAACCAAGGGAGAGGAAATAATCTGGGTAACTGGGGTGGAGCTGTAAATATTCCTTCTTAAAAATATTTTCAGAAAGCTTGACATGCCTAAATATAGCAGATTTCCATGATAATACAATAAAACACAGAATGGTTTCCTTTTTTTTTAAAAAAAAAAAAAAAAAGCTTAATAAAAGCTTAATAAAAATTAATCTTTGAGGGATACTGAAATTCTTACAGCAACAGATGTTACAGGTTTGACCAGGGGACAGGAAGGAGTTTTTGGAAGTTTAACTACATTGAGATCTTTTCCCTGAGCAACTGTCAATACTAGCAATTTAATACAACCACCTAGTTTAGATCTAATGAAGTCTAATAGTAACATGGTCATTATTATGGATATATTTTTAAATTACGTTTTCTTTTAACAAAAAGGCTGTTCTTCAGATTTCTTAGAATAAAGAGCACCACTGTCAAAACCACAATCACTGAAATCTTCTCCAGTCCTTATGAAAAGTTACAGAGCAAATTTGAAGCTACCACTCCACTAGAACAGGTCAGAAATTCTTCAAGTTTTTACTTACAAAATATTTGCTAAAATACACTTTTTAAGTATTAGCTGACTGCATTTTTTTCTGCAGAAATCAATGTGCATTTTCACAACTTATCTTTTCACAAGCTTTTCTCTGGCAGGCAGCTTCTCAAACAAAACTGTACAGAGTAACCACAGTGTCAGTTTTGAAATACACTCTTCAATGCAAAATAGCAAGTGGCAGCAAATCCAAGATGCATGGTACTTGGGACTAAAAAACATACTCAAGCAGGACACATTCATTTTCTCCCTCTTAATTTATCAAAGCAATCCAACATCATTCCCCTTTCAGGACCCAATAGGAGGGAACTTCCATTGTATTAGCTGAGCTCTATAAACACAGGAAAGGCGGCATGCCTCCAATCTCTACTCCTTCCCACAGAAACACAGCTGCATGCAGAGTTTTAATCACCTGCCCATGAGGAAGCACAGATGAGCCATTTTCACTTACACTTTGAGTAGCTATGTCAACTCTCTAGAAGTAAGAAAATGGTAAGAAGGAATTTCGTATTAGCAAATAAACTGTACCCACAAAACAAAAAAACCCTAGCACAACCGCTAACCTGCACTAACTTGATAGTAGGAATTTCCTGAGCCACAAAATCATATGCCTTCAACCACTGCCTCCTAAAAACAGAGAAGGTATGAACTAATCAAACACTTGCAGCTAACATTTCCTAACCAAATACATGAACACATGAAATGATGCCTCTTCATAACATACAGCTTTTTCTGCATTTTTAAAAATGCATCACAGAAAATTAAAAAATAGCAAAATGCAATATTACAAATTTATTTTAAATTCCTTTATATTTTGTCCTTGCTAAGAAGCTGTACTAGATCAATCATGATCAGGCTTTACTACCACTATTACTGGTTTTGTTATTATTATTAAAGGTATCAGAATTCCTGCAAAAAGGATCTATGACTTATTTCCATTCAATATTGGCTTATTTGCGATTTAAATAAAACTGGTTTAATCTTTATATAAGCAGAAGTAACCAAGTTTATCCTGCTTCTTATCTCATCCTGTAGCCAACTTGGTTTATAAGCCTAGATCTATTTCTCACATTCATAGCCAAAGTTAAAGCTAAGGACAAGAAATCAGAAATATGGATAGCAAGAAACTAGATACCACTGTCAAGCCCTTGCCCTATGTACAATTAGCCCCTCTGCTACCTCAGTGTTCATAATGATTTGTAAGAAAAATATCCAGATAGGTCAGCAGACTTCATATGGAGGCAAGAAAAAAAAGCAATAAAAGCTGACTACAGTTTCATTTGGTTAATTCACTGTGTAGCTTGACTTAATCTTTTTGAAAGAGGTCCTGTCAAAAGCCGTTGACTATTTAAAGGAAAGCCTTATTTTATAAATAAATGTTACAAGTTCTTTATGCCTATAGCACAACTCTTAAAAAAGTTCTGCAAGACACAATAATAATTTCTTTTGAGTGAAAACTTCCTTATCAGAATTCAGAAGATTCTAAATGTTTTACATTTTAGTATGCTTAAGCTAAAACCTTAACTGTAGTAAAAAAGAAGAAAAGATGTGGAAACAGGAATAACAGAATTTGATAAACTTAATGCAGGTTTTAAATGTAATCCCATGCTTTAATAGGAGAAAAATCCCCCAAGGTCTATAGCTTCATCACTCTCTAAATTCACTTCACATTATCCTGTATAAGCGTGATCTACAGACAACAAGTTTAAGGAGTACAGCATTTCTATCCCCAAAAGAAACAATTATCTACATAAACTATCAGTTACTTTCCAACTTTCATATTCACAAATTTAACTTTGAAATCAAATGTATGCTGGGATGTGGAGGAAACGGGAGCAGGGAAGAGAAAGGCCTTATTAATCAGTCTAAAACTAGCATGTGAAACAAGCATGTCAACCTTTCTGTAACAAGTTCTTCTGGCAAAGATACCAAGAAATTTAAGACATTTACATTCTGTCATATGCGAGTTCTGGAAATCTAAAGCAGCACAGCAATTCCAGGATACTCAAGATGGATAAGGTTTACCTAGATGAAGCTGTGGTCAACAAACTACAACCCAATCTGGTAAACCTGCAGACCAATGGAAAACATCAAAAGCCTGCATTAAAGTGGAAGTGTGCAATCATCTTTGAATACACTCTACATTCTAAGTCTGGTATAAATCGTACTGAACTTCAGATGAATTTTGAACAATTTAGATAGTGAAAAATGTCAAGAGATCAGATCACCTAGATTATATTCAATCCTAAAAAGAGTTTAAGATAGCTACTCCTAAAAATAAAAGCAACCACTGATAAAACAAACAAGACTTAGAATTGAACCAGTGCAACAGGCACCTGCGAATACTGAATTCTACTGCCAATAAACCACAGTTCCACCTGAACCTACAACAGCAGTCAAACCAACATGTTCTCAGTGACTGAAAGTCCTACAATGCAATATGAAACACATTCACAGGGGTTTATTACAGGAGTGCTACTTACAAAGTTAATTTTAACACCTTTCAGTCTGAAGTCCACTAATCTACAATATCTCAACTAGAAATATTAATATTACTGTTTTAACTATCAGTGGACCTCTGATCAGCAAGTTCAACTTTCTGCATGCAACAAACCTTAGAAAGTTGCCTTTAGTCATCCAGTTTCAAAACTTCCACCCCTTCAAAAATCATCACAATAAGTCACTCCAATTCTTACCAACAACCTAAAACCATGCCAAATTTCTATCATCTGAATATTTAGATTAAGATAACTGGATATTGCACCTTTGCTACATTCAAGAACTTTTAAGTATGCCACCTGTTTTTTCTGTAATTATTAATCAAATAAACCCTTGCTATTTTCTCTGTAACATTACCAAGAGCTCTTCAAATCTTTCTTAATGCACAAATTTCAGCTGAAGTCATTTTCTTGCATCTTCTCTGAACTTTGAGAAGTTGAACTCTTGTAACTTTCTGAACTGTGAGAATAAACACAGAGACTCTACTACAGTAGCTGCCACATTAGCACTAGGAGGTAATCACTGCAGTCCTACTTGATATTCCCCTGATCATATATCCCTTCTGGCTAACAGCGCTCTCAATATTTATGCTTTTAATTGTGTATGAATTTCATGCTTGTTTTAAGAGCCATCACTTTGCATAGTATCTACTTTCAGTAAAAGCAAAGTCTCGCACTCCTTCCCGTAACTTTTTACACAGTGGACTACTTTCACATGCCCCTACAGACGAATTAGCATTTTCACTTCTGCATAACTTGGCTAGCTCTCTACTAGTGAAGAGTTGTTATTATTTGCCATTCAGTCTCACATTACTCATAGTGTATGAATGATCCTACAATTATTTCTTGTACACAAAAAATATTATTACTTAGGTCCAAGAGCAAGCCTACACACATTCAGCTCATTCGATGATCACAAGGGTTATACTTTGGGGATCTATCCGTTACCAGATTTTGATCTGTAGAACATAACATGTAAGCAATTTTGTCTCAGTCAAAGATCTCAAAATATTTTATCCAGTGGCTAAGAATCACCTATTTCACATCTATCCAAAACAGCAGGTCATAGAAGTTAGTCAAAATGTATCAGAAAATTAATGGCAAAAGTTTATACAGAAAAAAGATCTTCTGAGGATTTCTGTTGCCCATCAAACACTGGTAATTTAGCTCTAGAAACTAACTTCATATTTCTGACACCCTTGCCCATGACATTAAGTACTACAATAGTGCATTACATCTTTTTTTTTTTGAGAGATGACAAAAGCAGAGTATTAGCATTTTCATCATATCTCTGAGGAGAAACAAAGGAAGTTATACTTTAAAACTAGGGCAGAGAAAGATTATTTGACATTGACAGACTCCTCCTTTGCAACTCTTCTCATTACAGTAGTCACACTAAGGAACAGAATTATTATCCCAAAGGACTGTGGGGCCTAACCAATAAAGGTCTTTAGTAGCCTCATTTTCCATTCGTTTCAAGCAACTGCATGCTGCATGCACAGAAATGTTAAGACAAGGCCACAAAAGCTTACCAGACATCTCTTACCCCATCTGACAAAAACAGTGAATAATGGAGTCTCTTGTCAGTCATCTGCTCAAAAACATACCTCCCTTTCCAGTAACTTGGAGGGCAGACTTTCCAAGCAGACATTATTCTTGAGTACTGGTTCACGATGCTACATCTGATCAGTAGGCAAGTATGATTTGTGGCTTAAAACACACATCCCACTTCACAAGCTTGAAAGCTGGCAGAAAAATTAGATACTGCCAAGGTAAAAGGAAGGATTCAAAAGTGTGTGTAGGAGAATTCCAGCCTATTTTACCATCTGGTTTTGTTTTGGGTTTTTTTTTTTTTTTTGCTGTTGAAGATCTGAGAAACACCTTTTGCAGCAAGAAAGAAGGTGAATATCAGATTCAAGAGATGTCTGAATAATTTAGAAAGTGTTTAAAATTTACAGGATCAGCAATCTAATTCAGAAGCTTTCTCCAGAAAATGATGCAATTTTGTACCCTATATATTCATTATCATAGACATCCCACTTATTACAGAGGAATGAACTTCAAAATACTGTTTCACAAAGCAACACTTCCAACAAAAATTTCAGTAAATAAAAGCTTTAGCATATGATACAATTCTAAGATTACTCCCTGTGCATACAACTGCAGGCAGAAAGCTGTCATTTCAGAAGAGGGATAAAATCTGGCAAGCCATAATTGCTCCAGTTAGTTTTTTTTAATAGGCAAATGTACTGAAGGGATATAGATTCATCTCAAAGTCTAAACATGAACATACTGTATGATTAGGCTAGTGCTTTCCCATGGAAAACCACACTGTTCTTATAAAAAAAACCCAAAACCAAAACTGCACAAAATGTGTAAAGCAAACAAAAGAAGCCCACAGCTAAATAGCATTCTTTTACTATTAGCAAAATATTACTGAAATGAAGGAACACCTAACGAACTTACATGCCTTTTCCAAGGCAGTTTTATTGTTAAGAGCTGGGAAGTCTGTTAAAGGCCTTCAAGAAAGGAAACAATCTTCTAACACTGAAGTTACAGCAGGGAACACCTGAAGTCAAGTACAACAAAGTTTGGTGATCCCTTCAAAATTCAAGAGAAAACATTACGAGGACAACAATCTTACTCAATGCAACGAAATGCTGCTCCCTTTTCAAGCACTATATTTAAGTCCAGAAAGGATTTTTACGCTGCTACAAACTACTGACAAAGCATAAGCCTAGAAGCATCAGTGTTGACAACAGCCTTTCATTGCCAGTACAATTTTTTTCTCTGTAATTGAGAGGTTTTTGCCTGGAAGCGCCTATGCACTTACATGAAAACCCGACTTCATAAACAAATGTAGTTAACAGTGGAAGTTGGGTGCCACTAAATTACTGTTTTCAACAGCAAAGTTATCACAGCGTCACCTCTAAGCCAAAACAGACACAGAGTTTTCTCTTACAAGTTCTGCATAGTTCCAATGGTATTTGGCTTAAACAATATTTTATATAGAATAGGTAGATATGGCAAAGAAACCAAACGTAAACTGTTGATAAACTGTATTTCTCTTCTTAGAAAGCAGCCATGCCTCGAAGAGTATTAAGGTAGCACCTTTAATTAGGGACCATTAAGAGAATAATCACAGTGAAAAAAAAAAACATAATGCACAAATTGCCACCTTTACTGTGGCCTAGCAGCAGGCAGCTCATCAGAAGAAAAGATTTCATTGCTTTTTTTGCTTCAGAAGAGCAACTCAAAAGTACAAATTTAATAGGCTGTATATTCCATTTCAGAGTGTAGAAACATACATTAAGAAAGCATGACACTCAGTAAAAATCATTCCCTTATGACTTGCTTATGTGCCAAAGCCAAGCAAATTTAACAAATCTTTTATATATTAGCATTATTTTCCCATTTAAAAATCATAAAATAAGCTTACATAAAAATGCTTACCAGGTCTAGCTATTAGACTGACTTGAACATACTATACTTACAATCCAAAAGCTAAGCTTTTGAGTTTTTAGAATACTTGAACAGATCAGCCTTAAAGGGAAACCTCCAGAGGATCTATTTACAGAGGATTTATAAGATCTGTATCTTATATATTAAATCCCGAAACTACTAGGAGTTTAAATCCAGAAAAAAGCTTCTAAGACATGAATGCTAATGGAAGCAACTGTATTTATCTTGAACAAAGAAAAAAAAAAAGAAAAAAAAAACCAACACCAAAACAAAACCAAATCACAACTAAATGCCACCTTCTTTAGAACAATCCACAGACAACATTCAAGGAACAATCTATCACCTCTTTTACACTTCCATGTTTGAGGGATGGTATTCAAAGCATGTTTCAGGGACAGCCTCTCACCTGTGATCACAGACTTCTCTCATCAGCTTTGACTGTACAGTTATAGTGAGGAAATTGTTTTTACTGTCATGAATAATTACTTTTACATCAACAGCAGTTAATATTAACTAAATACATAAAATCTATCTCAGTGTCATCCTCAACCTTTCTCTCTCAAAGCTTTGCTATGCTTCATTACTCTCAGACTTCCCTCTTTCCGCCTACCCTGCAATTTCCTCTTTCCAATGCCTAGTGCCCGGGCAGCTTCCACTCTCTTGTACTTGCCCTAACACCCCATTTATTTCTGACCACTAGTCAATAATGATGCTAATTTAATCAGCAGTTAGCCTCCTGTCCTCTACTGCCAGGGTCACTGAGACAGGAAAGAAAAGCTAGCATTCCATTTCCAGCTGTTTGTTGTCCCTTTGCTAGGAGGACTCTGAACTCCCTCAAGAACCACTGGAAACAAAGCAAGCCAACACTTCATGACTCATGACAGAAGCTCCTACCACTACTCCAATGAAACTACGAACTCATGATTTAAAATACTCCACTCAGTCTCTAACAGCAGTAGGATTTTTAACCTTAGAACTGCAATACAGTCCATAACAGTGGCCACTGACAGTATTTTTAATTGCCAATTAAAAAAAAAGGGGGCAAAAGAAACATTCAAAAAAGTTAGTTATATTTTGAAATTTAAGTATTACAAGTTACAATCAAATTTCATTAAAGTAGCCTACATGGCACACAACCCAGGAAAAGATTTCATGGTATGTAAATTTATGTTCTCTTTTAAACAATTCAGTGAGATTATGGCATGAAGCAAAACATCTTTTCAAAGTCTCTTAAAACATAAATGCAGCAAAACGCCCTGTATTCTCTTCGCAGTAAGAGAAACTGAGTACATCTGTAGTTCTGCACAAAGTTCTACTATCTTAGTTATTCTGCTCCATACATTTAAATATAAATAGCCTTTTCCCTTTTTTACCAAGAGTTGCATCTTGCAATTTTTACTCGTAAATAATACACGCATCTCACAGCACTCCTGAAGGTACCGTACTTATCTGGCCTCTTTGGTTTTGTTCCTGTATGCCAGTATCTCCTCCTTTATGCCTGTAAAAAGACCTACAGGGACCACCTATGTGCTCACTCTGCCCATCCTCCAGCACGAGAGCCCTCAAACCTTTGTACTTCCTTTTCTTCTTTAATGGAAACAGTTCTCCACATCTACCAAGGCCCTTCATAGTTCTATTCCCTATAAACAATGCAAACATTAAGTCCCTATTTGTTACTGTTAAGGAACTTCACACTTGAGTTGGTCCCATAAGACTCCTAATCTCTTCAAACTCCACACTTGCCTATAGCAGCTGACCTATAAATACAAGATGCACTGAGGGGGGTTAGCTGTTCATTATGTTTTAAACACTTGAATACAGAGACAACATCCTCATGCGCAAGGACCTGAAAGCAAGAACAAAGTTACTGCAGTTTTTTGATATGGTACTCTTTGGAAACCAGGGATGTGACAAAAACTTAAAAGTACTCTTCTGTGTTTAGTCCAAGGTAAACTTGGAAGTCTCTCTCCAGAGAAACAATTGTCTCTGTATGTAGTCTCTTTCCACAGAAAACATGCAGTAAGCAACTTTGAAAAATGCTCTGTTTGCACTGCATCAGTATGGAGGGCTTAGCAATAACAGGTTTTAAAACATTAACTGAATTTCTTACCATGGACTACAGATCTACAAACACAAAAGATTGTGCCATGAGTATTACAAAAAAATAAGCCGCAACAACAAATACCTTTATATAGACACCAAAGGTATTCAGAGTGGAAGGTTCTACAATTTTCTGAGTTACTAATTTTCAATCAATGTAATTATAGCTGCTACATTTTAAAGATGAACACTTATATCTTTAAATTACATTTAGCCAGTCATCTTTACCACAGAAAAGTGAGCCAGTCATGACTAAAGGAGTCCCAAGTATCAGCATGCTACACCAGTAACCTTCCTGCTCTGTTTCAGAGCAAAAAAAAGGCCACTAAGCAATATACAGAGGAGACTTTTTAAACATTTACTTGAAAGGGAGAGATTAGGTTAATTCAGCTTTATGTTCAGTAGTAATACTCCAGTTTTTTGTTCCATTTTGTTTTCTAAGGGAAGAGAGAAAAAGATGTTCGTTTGGGACTTTAATGCATTTTGGTGAAATAAATACTGGAAATTTTTCAATGAGGTTTGCTTTGTTAAGCCTAGCTAGATCATAGGAGGGCACTAGCACCTTTCGCAGTAGTTCCAAATCAAGTACCACTGATTTTAAACTAATGAAATGCATAACAATTACAGAAAAACCCAAACCAACCAAACCCAAATGCTAGCTCTTTTTTTGCTCTCTCAGAAGAGTGTAAAAAGAAAATAAGCCAGAAAACTACAGCAGCATCAAAGCCAATTACTAACTCTTCAGTCTTATTAGGACTTCAGTGAAAAACAATGGCAATTTTTTCTGTTTTTTTTTTTTTTTTTTTTTTTTCTTTCTTTTTCCACTGTATGTCTGTAGTTGCAAAACCAAGAGAACACTGTATCAATAACAGTACTTTGGTGTAAATCAGTAGACAGAGAACATGTTGTATTATTATGTCTTTTGCATATTAGCAATAAGCAAATGTCTACAAAACTCTGCATTTCTCCTATATTCTAACACCTACCTTCAATCACCAGAAAGATTCAGTAAATCAAAGACAAAGTAGATCTCCTGCTCATGGCTGCTCAGCTTTGGTTTACTATATAAAATACACAAGATTTAATGCAGCTTTGGTTGTTTTGAATATATGTTTTAAAAGCTGAAACTGGGGCTCAAACTAACCTTACCAACACCACACACACACAAAATCACTCATTTCCACTAAAAATTGCAAATGTTTATCTTTCAAAAATTAGCAATCTTCCTCAGATTGTTGCAGACTACCTCCTTCTCCCAGTCTATTAACATATCATGTGCAAAGGACCACTTTTAGATCAGAATAAATGAAATTTTCCACTGTGTTAACAGTCTGGGGAAGAAAGTACAGTGGCACAGCGTTCCTTCCACTTAAAAACCACGTAATTCATGTTCCTTCATTGTAATTGTATATATCCATGTTTCAGATCATTCCCCAACTATTACATCCAGCTAGGCTCAGAGAGAACTTCAGAATGTCTTTCCTATCTTAAAACCAATTCCAGTACACAAATAAGCTAACACTTTCCCCATATAGAGCCTCATTCTCCAGATGTTTTCATATATGCATAACTCGACTAAATGTAGCTCCACTGCAGCAGAAAAACAGTACTGACTGTAGCAAAACTGAGCAGAATTGCGAGAGTATACAGGACAAGTATCTTTGGACTTACGAACAGGAAATAAGAGAGGACACCTCTGTGTCTTGAAAAGTAGCACAGAATAGCAGCCTATTAGCCTTGCACACACACTTAATTCTAAGATTACTATATATGATCAGATATCATAGCATGGTTTGGGTTGAAAGGAACTTTTAATATAATCTAGTTCCAACTCCCTTGCCATGGGCAGGGTCATTGTTCACTAGACCAGATCCAACCTGGCCTTGAACACTTTCAGGGACAGGGCACCCACAGTTTCCTTGGGCAACCACCTCCAGTGTCACATCCCCTCATAGTAAAAGACTTCTTTCTTCTCTCTAACCTCAATCTACCCTCTGTCAGTTTAAAGCCATTACCCCTTGTCCTATCACTACAATATAATGAAAATCAGTGTACCCATAAAAGATGCATGTTTTTGTAGTTCAACTACACAATTATATGACATTATCAGTGCTCTCTGTATTAATCCAAAGAAAGAAAAACAAATAGAAATTGTAAGAACACTTCAATTCCATAAACGCATTTGCAGTTTGCAAGTACCATTTCCTAAAAGATATTTACAGATATTTTAGCTATTATAACAAGTAAAAACCTGTGCAGCCAAAAATGTGTATCTGTAGATTAAAGTTGTTAACTTTATAAAGAACAAAGAAGCACAGATTTAAAGCTTTAAGTTCTCCACTTGCACACTTAATTTTAAAACTCAATATGATTACCAAATACAGTACTTATATAAAATAGCAAACATGCTTCCAAATTCAGTCAGTAACTGGGATTTTCTAAACTGCAACTGTTACCACTTTTTACTAAATGTAGAACCCCACTCTTCCTTTCTCTAGGAAGTGGGGATAGAAAATATTATCAATTAAAAAACACTGGGGCTATTACTACTGTCTATAATATATATACATATATATATATACTGTCTATAATATAGACAGTTGTAATATAATACTGTCTAAAAACGTGAGAGGCTGCCTTGGGTGCAAACACTCCTGCCAAGAAAGGCTCTAGTAAGTGCTACCTTTGATTATCACCTTCTGATGGGCAAGTTCAACACAACAGCTAAATATGAAGAAACTACTTTTCATTTATGAGGTTTAGTCCATGAAGCAAGTAATTATGCAGTCTAGTACCATAATCCAGTTATTAAAAAAGGTTCTAAACCAACCAATATCTAGTGTTAGTGAAAAATACATAATACTAATTCAGGTTATTAAATGTTGCAGCATGCCTAAATTCAGACACATCATTAAAAAAAATAGAAAGAGAGGAAAGTTTATTTAGCCTTTGTGGTCACAAGTGAAACTACTATTATCTGTAAAGATAAGAAAAACTGGTATTACAATGACCAAATGTTTCAAATAAGACTTGCACTTTGGTTGCTCTCCAGTCTTCCAAGCATGTTACAAGGCACATACAGCATAACACTCTCATCACCTAAGTGATAATGGCTAAATTTTAATATTTATGAGAAATTAGTAATTGCTTAAATAAAGGTTTATTAAAGATAACTCACCACCATCCCTCTCTCTAACTCTGTGAGTATGCACACTTTTTGCTTTACTGTGCCCTGTGTTGTCACCATATTTGTTTTCAGGGCTATCAGAGCGCCGCAACATTTTATTTGGTGGTGAAGGGTCTGTGGTGTCTCGCATCTTGTCATGACGGTGATCACCACCACTGGGGTGACTCTTGGATGAGTATTTAAGAGCCTGCAAGAGATTACAAGAGAATAGGCATTTACATTAGAGAAGAAGTTTGAAAGCTTATGTTAAAACATCATTTCTAAATTTTAGACCTTTCCAAAACCCTTTTTAAAATTACTTAACTTTTATTTCCCATTTAGAAAAAACTGCATTAGTCTTTTAGCAATTTCAATTACCTCCATTAAAGCAACAAGTTCTGTACTTAGAACTCAAACCATTTTCTCCCACTATTACATGCTACATAAACACTTGCTGTTACGAAAAAAATTACTTCTCTTATCTTTTCATTGTTGGACTATACTTTCAGAGTACATGGGCCACAGGAATTCTGCCTTTTTGGGAGAAGCACAAGTCTCTACTTGGTATCAAGAATACAAATAGAAAGCTACACTGCATCAGTGAAAACTCTGAATATGTTCCCCATAATGTAGTCAAGGCCACTCGGTTTAACTACTACCATGAACTTCAGTGACATTTTCTTCAGCCCTAGCAACCCCGTAGCAGATGTAACAGAAAAAAAAATAGAACTCTGGGGGCACACAACATGTAAAGTGACTGCTCGTTCTTAAGTACTTACAAAAATTTCGTTCTGCCTCACTTTAACTAGCTTGATTTTTGCAGTGCGAGTTTCTGAGAGGCAAATGTTTACATTTGCAGAAACTGTCACTGACAGCTGCCTTGGACTGTCAGATTACACTTCACAGCAGCAGAAATAAAGCAAAATGTAATAAAGCAGTTCAATTCTGTGCCCCGAGGAAAGCAATATCACAGAATATGGTATTCCCCACATTCACACCCTGTGACCTGGTGAATTTTTTTCAGTAGACACAGCAGAGGAATAACAGTATTCATCTCACAGAAACTGAGGTTATTGCCAGTAGCTTAAGGATTTGACTGATTCTGAACATACCTAGCAGCTGGCAACTTCAGAAATTAAGACTTACTAGCAACCCCAGTTATGCAGGATCTAAACCCATGCCCTGCTCAGGTTACAATCCACAGCAGCAGTTTTGGGGAGAAAAAAGGACTTTGGGA